>PVIU01022047.1:0-30236 GCA_004026605.1 Ondatra zibethicus | reverse complement strand
GTCCGGTGATGGATGGAGATAGAGACAGAGACCCACATCAGAGCACTGGACTGAGCTCCCAAGTTCCAGTTGAAGAGCAGAAGGAGGGAGAAGATGAGCAAGGAAGTCAGGACTGCGAGGGGTTGGTCCACCCAATGAAACAGTGTGCCCGATCTAATGGGAGCTCACCAAATCCAGCTGGACTGGGACTGAATGAGCATGGGATCAAACCGGACTGTCTGAATGTGGCTGACAATGGGGGATGACTGAGAAGCCATTGATAATGGCACCGGGACTTGTTTCTACTGCATGTACTGACTTTTTGGAACCCTAGTCTGTTTGGATGCACACCTTCCTAGGCCTGGATGGAGGGGAAAGGGCCTTGGACTTCCCACAGGGCAGGGTACCCTGCCCTCTCTTAAGGATGAAGGGGGAGGGAGGAGGGTGAGTGGGGGAGTGGGAGGGGAATGTGAGGAGGGGAGGAAGTGGAAATTTTTGAATGGAAAAAAAAATTGGGAATTTCTAAGAAAAAAAGGAATATTCTCTTCAAGGTAATATTTTATTAATTCTTTGGTAATTTCATACAATGCATTTGGTAATACTCGCCAGGCCTTCTTTGAGAATTCCATATGATGTGTTTTGGTCATATATATCAGCCTGCCCCCACCTTCTCCCACATCCACCTTCCACACCCTTACCTCCCCACTCATGCTAACTTTGAGATTTCTTCTTCTTTTTCAAATGAGTCCAGTTCGTTTTGCGCAACTATTCTTGGCTGTGGGTTCAGTCCTGGAGTATGGTCCACCTAACCAGGAACTCATCTTTAAAGAAAACCAACCACCTCTGTCCCAGCATCTATCAAATGCCAGTATGTCCTCATGCCCACCTTTTCCCCTCTACTGTGAGATTTTTGTCTGTCTTGAGTTTGTGCAGCTCTTAGAAATGCTGTCCTCAGCCCCATGCCTTATTGTTTGCCTCAAGTATTGTTTCTTTTAGGTTATCCACCACCTCTGAATCTCACAATGTTTTTCCCCTCTTGTGAGAAGTTCTCTGAGTCTTGGTCAAAGGGGTATAATATAGATATCTCATTTAGGGTTGAACATTCCACAGTCTTTTATTGTCTTCACATTGACCATTTGGGAGATTCTGTATTAATTGTCATCTACTAGAAGGAGAGCTTCTTCGCTGAAGGTTAAATGATACACTGATCTATGGGTACAGCAGTAAAGTCCTTAGGAATTGCTTTAATGCTATGTCCGCTTAGCATTAGAACAATAGTACTAGGTTCTCTCTTAGGACCCATGACCTACCTAATCCCAGTTAAATTATTTTTAACTCTGCTAACGTGCCAAGTTTGGATTTCATCTCATAGAGTCAGTCTGTATTACTTATTTTTCTATTGCTGTGATAAGATACAATGACCAAAGCAACTTCTAGCAAAAAAGCTGAGACTTTCAGAGAGTTAGAGTTCATGATGGCAGAGCAGAGGTAGCAGGTAGCAGGCAGCAGGCAGTGGGATCAGCAGCTGGGAGCTTACAGTTCAAAACCTAAGGAGGATACAAAGAGGACTCTAGGGTTGATTGAAGGCTTTCAAGCTTCAAAGCCTGTCCTGTGACAGCTCTCCTCTAACAAGGCCACACATCACGATCCTTCCCAAATAGCCCCATCAACTGGGGACCAAGTATTCAAACATATGAATATGGGGTCTCATTCAAGTCACCACAGGGTCTTCTATCCAATAAGAAATTTTTAAAAAAATTAATTTTGATTATCTATGTGTGTATATATGAAGAACAGCCTAAGGCTTTATGACTTCAGAGCTGGGATTTACTAAGCTCTTAAATATCTAACACATACTCAGACATTGTTGCCTAGGGTTAAAAGAGGGAAACTTTACAAACTCATTCTATGATGTTAGGATTATTCTGATTTAAAAAGAAAATAATACAGACACACAAAACAAAAATTTAAAAAAACACCTAAAAACTATAGATCAGTATTTGTGGTGAGTACAGATGAAAAATCCTCAAATGCCAACAAATCAAATCCAACAGCAGAAAATATATGTGTTGGCCAACCTGAATTTGTCTCATGAATGGAATTTTTGTTTAACAAATGCAGAATAATAAATGCAGCACACTGGGTCGGTGGCAGGAAAAATAAATACCTTGACTTCATCTCATCTCAATGAAGAACAACTTACTATAAAATTTTACAAAAATTAGACATAGAGGAATGTGTACCACATGATGAGGATTATATAGGAGCTTAGATGCTGCATCATTCTTATAGGAGAAAAACTGATTCACTGCCCCTGGCCCCACATTCGTGGAGAAGACAAGGATGCTTACTTTACCATCCCTGATCAATATGCCACTTGAAGTCTTAGCCAGAGCAAGAAGGCAAAAGTAAGCAATAAAAGGCTTACTTTACATATTTCTTATTTATAAGAAATATGCCATGATTTTATATACATGATTGTAAAACCCTAAAGATTCTGACCAGTGTTGGAACTGATAAATTCAGTACGGGATGAAGGATTTAAAGTCAGTTATCACTTCGGGGTGGTGATAAGGCAAACCTTTGATTTCAGTACTCGGGAGGTAGAGGCAAGTAGATCTTTGTGAGTTTGAGGCCAGCCTGGTCAATACAGTGAGACCCTATTTCAAAACACAATTACAAATATATCAGTGCTTGAGTCTGGTGTGGTGGCTCATTCTGTGGTATCATGACTCAGGAAATGGAAGTAAGAACATTACTATGAATTTGAGGCCAAAATGGTGAGTTTATGTCTAACCTGGGCTACAGAATGACATCATGGCTCAAATAATGAATGAATGAATGAATGAATAAAGTATCAGTGTACAAATTCTGCATCTCTTTTAGAGATTAACAGTGAAACACCTGAGCAAGAATTTGTTGAGAGCAACCCCATTCACAATAGGTATGGAAAGAGAATACAGAGGAGTAAGGTTGCTGAAGGATGTGAATGCTTTCAACCATTAGAGGTACAAAATGCTGATGAAAAAAGTTTCAGAAGACAAAAAAAGATGAGAAGATCTGCCAAGTCCATCCAGTTGTTAAACTGTCATTTTGCCTCTAAACAATTTATAGACTCAATGTCATTGATATTAAAATGCTATGCAGCCAGGTGGCGGTGGTGATGCACGCCTTTAATCCCAGCACTCGAGAGGCAGAGGCCAGAGGATCTCTGTGAATTTGAGGCCAGCCTGGTCTACAGAGCGAATTTCAGAACTGGCTCCATAGATACTGAGAAACCCTGTCTAGAAAAACCAAAAGAAAAAAAAAGGAAGAAAGGAGGGAGGGAGGGAGGGAGGGAGGGAGGGAGGGAGGGAGGGAAGGAAGGAAGGAAGGAAGGAAGGAAGGAAGGAAGGAAGGAAGGAAGGAAGGAAGGAAGGAAGGAAAGAAGGAAGGAAGGAAGGAAAATGCTGTGCTATATCAGTGTAACGCCCAGGATATCTAGTTCTCAGAGCTTAAAGGAGACATCCCCAAGGGATCTCTGAAAACATGGCAGTCCAGAAATTTAAATGATACTGCATTTCTTTAGACTGATTACAAGAGTGCTGCCGAAGGTTCTCTGTGGCTTTGGCACAACATTAGTCTCACCCCAAGGCTACGGTTGCCTTGAAAATCTGGGTTATGTATGTAAACACTTCAAGATATTTCTGGTCATAGTGTGTTCTAAGAAACAGTCAGCATCTTGGCATCACTTCCCTAGGGAGATAGGAGACAACGGCTCCCTTGTAGCCTTAAGGATGATAAGAAATGTGAAGGTTGGTGATGCTCATTCACAGTCCAGCCCTGGCTGTCCCTTTTCTTTAACTGGAAAGTCTCTGTTGCTGATCCTCTTCCTTTTTATGCCATAGTGTATGCTTTGAGGTACAATCTCAAATCTCAGAGGTGAGCAGGTGGTGGTTTTCCTATTGCTCTATTTTTAACACATAAAAGAATCAATCAAGTTCTAATGGCCTTGTGTTTCATATGATTGAGTGCCAGGTGAATCCGCTCCACATCATTTAAATTTCAAGCCGCATTAAAATGTTCCTCTCAAAGGCACGGGGAAAGGAAAGTGCTATCTCCGTGTGCCACTGATTTTTGGCTATTTCTCCCCTCATGGCCTTCCTCCCTCTGATAATCACACAGCAGTTTACTTACAACAAGTGATCAGAACACTGAGGCGCACTAGTCCACATGCTTCCAGTTCCCCAGTTTCTCCTTGTCCTCAGAGGTGAAGCTGTGGCCCAAGCAGCCCTTCAGGGATGCTTTTTCTATAATATTTCAAGGATGTTACCCCCAAGTGATCTGTCTGCCACAGAATAAACCCATTATTCTCAACATGGACCGGTAGAATTAAGTTGTTGACCTTTAAGTGAGAGTCTGATTGAGAGTCTAGTCAACAAAGTGAATGGAGGGCAGAAAAAAAAAAAAAAACCACTCCACCGTCCCACTGCTGTACCAAAATCCTGCATTTGCTGGAAACAGCACCGTCAAGGTTTTCTAATTTTAAGCCAACATATTTCCTGTTTTTCTCAATAAGTCCATTTCTGTTTTCTTTCCTATTACTTATATCTGAAAGAATGTTAACCTATAACCTCCTGACTTCTTCAGCAGTAATGTGTATGCGTCTAAAGTCCAAGGTGGACCCACCGTCTGCTCACATTTTTGAAGCATTATCTCAAAGCTATGTGGAAATTCATTCAACAATTAATTCTTTCCATCTTTTCCCGCATACAATAAAATCAAGGTTCAGTTTTTGCTTTGGCTTTCTCGACTTTAGTCCTGGAAGTTTGACTTTAGAGAGTTACTTTTTTCTGAGATTCTTTGTTAGGTCCACTTCCTGTTGTTGAATCGTGAGAAAAATCCAGAGAAGGGGGACCTCTGCCTCTGTCTTTTTCTGCACACCATCCCCCATCTCTGTCAACACGCTCCCCTACCAACTATTCTGTACACACATTCAATAAGTAAATAAATAATAAGAGAGAAAAAAAAACCATGGAAACCAGAAGGAAAGAACACAACAGTTTTTAAGTGTTTGGGGTAAAAAGAATTGCCAATTCCCAATTTTATAGTCAGTAAAAATAAAAACGAAGTGATTTTATTGTAGCAAACTCTTACTGTTTTCATCAAGGGTTTAACCTTGGATGGTGATCATTGTTGGACATGATGTTCTGTTTTCAGGATGGGATCAGAGACAGAACCTGGTGTTTTGAGGAGCAGTCTAAGAGAGGAGAGCACCCCCACAATTCTACTACAACCTAGTCCCCCTCCCCCAGACATTGCAAACACTTCAACTCAGGGAAGAAAGGTGACCTAAGTAAAATTTCAGCAATGAACTAATTCCTGATATGCAAATTCCAACACAGAAACACAAGTTGTATGAATAATCAAGACAACATAATTCTTCTGAACACTGTCAATCCCAGAGCAATGACTCTCAGTGAGACGGGCTTCAGTCAAAGTCCATATAAGGAGTCGAAAACTCTTACAAGTCTGTAAATATGTTCAAAGAGAATATAAATTAACTGGATTAATTTCTAGAGCATACGAATAGTTTAAGTAACTATGAAAGTCAATATAGGATATAAAAAGTAGAATTCAAACCAGGTGGTGGTGCCTTTTTCAACTGAGCATTCCACAGTCTCTTACTCTCTGGACTTTTGGCCAGTTATGCATCACTGTGTTAATCGCCAACTATTAAAAATAGAAGTTCCCAAGGTCAGGGATGAGAGATGAATAGATCTACAGTTATAATGATAAGTATTTATGATTCAGTTCAATACTATGTCCACTTAACAGCATAATAGCAGTAGATTCTCCCCTATGGCCTGTGATCTATCTAGTCATAGTTTCTTGATTCAAAAAGTTTCATCCTGTGGAGTGGGACTTAAATCCAAACAGAAGGTAGTTGTTTGCTCCCATGATGTTCATGACACTATTGAAAAATTTTCCAGGTCAATCATTATCATAGCTTAGAGGACTTATAGCTGTGTATGATTTGTGAGTACTTTTGTCCTTCAGTGGCCTGCATAGCACCTTCCAGCACGATAAAATATAGCCAGTAAGGATGGAGCTTCTAGGTTTGTACTAGCTTGATTATGTACTACTATGAGTCAGGCATGTGATAGCTTTAGCAATATGGTATTACTGTTAAGTTCTGGAGGGTAGGCAAAGCAATAGGAATAGTTTTTAATGTTTGGGGATTAATGGAACCTCATTGGCCAAAAATTCAATAAGCTATATTCCATTACCAGTACTAGGCTTTTGATTTGTTAACCTCTGGTGTTTAGTAGAAACATTCTCTGTTATAAGGTAATTCCATTTTAACTCTTTGTGATTATGTGTGTGTGTGTTTGTGTGTGTGCATGCATGTGTGTGACTATATATGCAAATATATGTGAATATATATGTGGGTGTGTGAAGTTTCTATAGTAGCAGGTTGCCATATGTCCTTTTCAAAATGTCTTAGTTTTATTTATCCCTCCTCAAACTCCATCCTCTATTTTATCCCTCACTCCCCAGCCTAATTTAACCCTTCCTGTTCTGTTATTTTCTTTCATCTTTCATTATACCAGTACATTATATCTCCCTTCCTTTGGATGTCCCACTTTATGGCCCCTTAGTAATTTTCTGACTTCATGGTCTATTACAAGACATAGAAAAGATTTTCAATACAAATAGCAGAAAATTAACTAAAATCTAGGGAAAGATAGACCCTTTAATGTGCAAGAGGCACATAAAGCATAAATAGGGAGGATCATAAAGGAAATTTTGTTTGATATTATATTTCAAACAATAACTAGATAGAACAAAAATGCATTGAAATCTGAGAAAACATGAAGTCATAAAGGCAGGTCTATAGTTATAACAGTTGGTTTCTTTGTAAAAAGCTTTAAAAGTAAGAAAGACTGGGAATGATGTATTTCAAGTTCTGGACGACCACAGCTGTATTAGACTTCTATACCCAACAAAATTATCTGCTATAATTTATGGGGGGACCCTTTAATTATAAAGGATTGAGGGATTTATGACCACAAAGCCAGTTCTACAACAGATACCAGAAGGAATTCTTTGGGCTGAACAAAATGATACATACATTCTAGAGGCTATGGGGTGATATTATGTTAGAACAATAATTAAGCAGATGTGGTTTAGAAAACCACCAAATGTCACAAAATCAACAAAACGACAGAATATATACCTTTAAATAATAACTCTGTATTTTAAATGATCTCAATTTCCTGGTAATAAAACACAGGCCAGCAGATTTGATTTTGGAAAGTATCCATGTGTTTGTTGCCTCCAAGAATGTAATTCACAATGTGAGATACAATATTTGTGGAAAGGATAGAAAATGGTAATCCAGTAAATGTAATTAAGAGACAAGCAGGTGTCAATAAGTCCTTTCTGATAAAACAGACCTCAAGGCCAAACAAATCAGGAGAGAGAATGAAGCTCATTTCAAACTGATTCACAGAACTGTCTATGAAGAGTACCTTGCAGTGGCACTGGGTAGATGCCTCAGCTGCTAAATTGCTTGGTATGAAAACAGAAAGACCTGAGTTTGGATCCCCAGAATCCACCTAAAAGCCAGGCATTTCAATGTACATTTGTAACCCAGCACTGGGAAGCAGACACAGGCAGATTTGGCCTACCTGAACCCGCAAGCTCCCTGTTCAGTGAGGAGTGCATTGTCTCAGAAAAATGAGGTGGTAACATGAGTGAGAAAGACATCCTGACGTCAAAAGCTGGCTTCTGCACTCACATGCATGGCAGTCACACCTACCCACACTCATGATTCACCATATGCGCTCTCTCTCTCTCTCTCTCTCTCTCTCTCTCTCTCTTACACACACACACATATTCAAACAAAAACAAAAAGAAGACACTATGGATTCTAAATGTATGCATACCAAACACTGTGTCATTCAACTTCATAAACTTTTGGATAAAAAGTTATAGAGTAACCCTAACACATTAATATGATGTGATTTAAATATCCCAGTCTTACTAATAGACAGATCATTATGACAAAAATAAACAAAGAAATAACAGAGTTAAATGACATCATGTTCCACTCAAATACTGCAGTATATATATATATATACATTTCAACAGCCCACGGAACTTTGTGCAAAAAAATTGATTGTGTTTAAGAGACAAAGTTTTAAGAAATATTTGAACATTGAAATAACTTCTTGTATATTGTGTAACCACAAAGTAATAACAAAGTTTGAAAATGACAGCAGATTAAAAACTACAGAAAGTACACAGAGTCATAAAGAACATAATTTTGAATGATGAATGAGTCATTGAAGAAATCAAGAATGAAATAAATATTCATGGAGTTGAAAGAAAATGGAGACACAACACACCTTAACCTACAGGATACAATGAAAGCAGTCTTAACAGGAAGTTAAGAGTTATCATCCTCTACATTAAACAATTAGAGTGATCTTAAATAAATAAAGTAATGATGCACCTTAGAGTCTTGTAAAAACAAGAATAAGCCAAACTCAAAAGCAGTATTTGCGGAGAAATAATTAAAGTAAGATGTAGTATGAAGGGCCGGGCTGCTTGTTGGGGTTTCTGTCCCTCCCGTTCCCCCAGCCATTTAGTCCCAGAGAAAAATCACACAGAGAGTCTATGTTAGGTTACAAACTGATTAGCCCATTAGCTCAGGCGTCTTATTAGCTCTTGTAGCTTATATTAACCCATTATCCTTATCTATGTTAGCCACATGGCTCAGTACCTTTTTCAGCAGGGCAGGTCACATCCTGCTTCTTCTGTGGTCTGGGGAGGAGTGCCAAGAGAGCTTCCTGCTTTCCAGAATTCTCCTATTCTCCTTGCTCTGCTTCTACTTCCTGTCTGGTTGTCCCACCTATACATCCTGGCTAATGGCCAATCAGCATTTATTTAAATCATGATTGACAGAATACAGACAATTCTCCCACACCAGTAAGATGAGATAAATAGGACATCTACATCAGCAACACTCAAGGAACATAGCATCACTGAAGAGGACCAAAACAATGTAAGAGCAAAAAGGTGGGGAAGAAGGTGGTAAAGAGCTGTGTTCTGGACATAACTATTTGCACTTTAGAACTCACTGCTACTATGATGACCAGGACAAGATCAAGCCAACAAGATCAGTCAACAGGCAGCACTAATTGGATCTCATGGGTTATACAACAAATGAAAAGGACATGGAGCAGGGAAGGAGAATGTCCTGGGAATGCTTAGGGAGAATTGTACAGGCTTTGGGGCTGGAAATGACTAAGATACCTTGTTTACCGTATGAAATTGTCACAATATAAATTAAAACAACTCCAATTAAGAAGATAAGTGGAAATATTAATAAAAATACAAAGAATGAATGAAATGAAAAGTTGGTTTTCTGAAAAAATAAAAAGATTTACAATTTGTTTGTTTGTTTGTTTTCAGATAAGGACTTGTTCTGTAGTCTTGGCTTGCCAGGAATTCACTATATAGACCAAGCTGGCCTCAAACTCATAGAAATCCACATGTCTCTGCTTCTTGAGCACTGGGACAAAAAGCATGTACCACCATGTCTGGCACCATTAGCCAAATTAAACAATCAAAAGAGAAAGACAAAAGACCCAAACAAGATAAAAGAAGATAACAATGCAATTCAGAAAATTATAAAGACATACTGTAAAAGCTTATATTCTGCTAGGCATTTAGGAATACCCTTTTGATCCCAGCACTGTGGAGTCAGGGATAAATGGTTTTCTGAGTTTAAGGCCTTCCTGGTCCATATAGTGAGTTCTGGGCTAGTCAGGAACATACAGTGAAACCACGTCTCAATAACAAATCAAAAAACAAAATTTTATATACCACTAATTGGGAACGTCTACAAGAATTGAATGAATTTCCAGATCATATGCTGGAAATCATCCAATTCTTTCATCCAAATAGAAGAGACAAATATGCTATTTGTTTTTCTTTAAATTTTGTATGTTTATATATATATATGTGTGTGTGTGTGTGTGTGTGTGTGTGTGTGTGTGTGTGTACACAAAGGTCAGAAGAGGAAATTCCCTATAGCCTAAGTTCCAGGCAGTTGTGAGCCACCTGACATAGGTACTGGGAACCAAACCTGGGTCCTCTGTAAGAGCGGCAAGTAGTCTGAACTGGAGTCATCTCTCAAGCACCACAACCATATGCCATAAAAAGATCCATAACCAGCATGTTATTCAAATGGCAACAAAAACATCTCCCAACAAAATGTCCAGGCCCAGATGACTTCTCTGCCTAAATTACCAAACCTTTAAAGAGTTCTAAAACTAATAATTCCCAAACTAGTCCATAAAATATAAAAAGGAAAGAACATTTCTCAACTCTGTTTATGGATCCAGTGTCTGATTTGTACCAAACCATATAAAAATACACCAAAAACTTACAATTCCAGACCCAGTCTCGTTCACAAAAACACAAACACAAAAATTCTCAATAAAATACTTTAAAATCTGACCTTAACAACATATCAAGAAGATCAGTTATCATAATCAAATTAACTTCATTTGAATAATATAAATGGTTCATTATATGCAATCATTAAATGTAATGTGTTGTGGGATATTCAATCACACTGTGAACCCTGAGTTTGCATTTTCATTAATTAAATAAAATCAACCTTGGGTCAGGAGGTTGAATTAGCAACTAGTTGACAGAAAGTAATAATAAGGGGTCATAAGGTCTCTTTAAGATGCTAGAGAAATACATAGGAAGTAATAGGGAAGGACTTAGCACAGTGTGGGGTTTTTGTTTTGGTGAAGTGGAAAGATACTCACATTTGGAGACTCCGGCAAAGAGAGAAGGTCAGCTAGTCGCTACCCAACCTCTCTGAGCTAGCAGGTTTTCACACCAGCCTTTGACTCTACAGTCTTATTGATAAATAGAACAACAGAGATTTAATGAAAAGCTATATTCAGTGGCAGTGACATAGGCAGTGCCTGCCAGAACAGAATTCACACCAGACCATGGCCTGAGTGGCTAGGCCACTGCCAGAAAAGCAGGCCAGCAACTGTGGAACCGCATTTACTGGCTAAAAGAGCAGCAGATTGAAACACAGCCCCTGAGCTGACAGAAAAACAACAGTAATGTATCATACAAATGGACTCAAGGACAGAAATTACATCGTTATCTTAGTATATGCAGAAACAGTCCTTTGTCAAAATCCAACATTCCTTCATGATAAAAACGTACTCCAAATACTAGAAATAGAGGTAGTTATATCACAATGTAATAAAGGCTAGGGATGACAGACCCATAAACAACAATGATACTAGGACAATTTATAGAAAACAAGAGTTTATTTTGGCTTATGGTTCTAGAGCAGTGGTTCTTAACCTGTAGGATGTGAACCCTCAGGGGCTCAACCAATCCTCTCATGGGATTCACATATCAGATATCCAGAATATCAGATATTTACATTATGATTCACAACAGTACCAAAATTGCGATTATGAAGTGCCAACAAAATCATTTTGTTTGGAGCTCAGCACAACATGAGAAACGGTATTAACGGGTCACAGCATTAGGAAGGTTGAGAAGCACTCTTTTAGAGGGGTAGGGTCTACAACACTAGGGTGGAGGCATCAGACAGGCATGGCAGATGAAGCAGGATGCTGTAAGCTCACATCTTGAACTGTAAATATAGGAGAGAGAGAGAGAGAGAGAGAGAGAGAGAGAGAGAGAGAGAGAGAGAGAGAGAGAGACCTAAAGAAGGTGTGAGGGCGGCAGAGGCAGGAGGCTTCTTGTGAGTTTGAAGTCAGCCTGATTTACATAGACAGTTCCAGGCCATCCAATGTTATATAGTAAAGCCCTATCTCAATAAATAAATAAACATAAGAAAACATACAACTGAATAAAAAATGGGCTGAGCAACTGAACAGTGTCAAATAGCCAATAAGTGTTTTCAAGTGATAACATCCTTGGCCATCACGTGAATACAAATAAAATCTACTTTGGAATATTCCATCTCACCTTAGTTAAAATGACTATCATCAGGAACACAAACAATGAGAAACACTGGTGAGGACATGGAGAAAGGTGAGCCCTCATGCTCTGTCGGTGTGACTGAAGCTAATGTGTCCACTATGAAAATCATTGTAGAGGTTTCTCAGAAAACTAAAAATAGAACTACCATTTGACCAAGCTCTATCATTTCTGGGCATGCACCCAAAGGACACGATAGCCTATCACACAGATAATTTGCACATCCATGTTTGTTGCTGCTCTCTTTACAATAGCCAAAGAAATTGAATATGCCTAAATGCTTTGCCTTTAAATGTTTCATTTCTATTTTTAAAAACCCAGGATATTGTTTATTTTGGCCATTGCTGCCTATAATAGTCTGCTAAAATAACATTCTTGGAGGCTTAAATTGTAGACACTTCCTTTCTCAAAATTCAGGAAGATGGAAGTCCAAGAACAAGGTGGCGATGTCTTTGGTTTCTGGCAAGGCCTCAATTCTCATCTTGAAAGTGACCAGTTACTTGCTGTATCCAGAGAACCTAGACAACAATCAGTACCCTAAGAGAGACCTACATAGATCTAATCTACATGGGAAGTAGGAAAAAAATACAAGATCTCCTTGTGTGGTTTTTTTCTTGGTACATAGAGGAATACCTAGAGCTCTGAAACGTGCCCTCTTCCTCAAAGTCCTGCCACAGTAAGACCACAAATTTAATCTCAGTTGCTTCTCTAAAAACTCTCTCTCCAAACACAATTACACTAGATGTTAGGGTGGTTAGAGTGTTGTGTTAGTTAGGGTTTATATTGCTGTGAAGAGACACCATAACCATGGCAAGTCTTATAAAGGAAAACATTTTATTAGGGCTGGCTTACAGTTTCATAGGTTTAGTCCATTATCTTTGTGGCAGCGTGCAGGTAGACATGGTGCTGGAGAAGGAGTTGAGAGTTTGGCATCTTGATCCACAGGAAACGGGAAGTGAACTGTCTCACTGGGTGTGGCATGAAGATATATGAGACCTCAAAGCCTGCCTCCACAATGACACATTTCCTCCCACAAGGTCATACCTACTCCAACAATGCCACACCTCCTAGTAGTGCCACTCTTTCTGGGCCAAACATTCAAATACATAAGTCTATGGGGGCCATATCTGTTCATGCCACCACAGGTGTCAATGAATGGATTAGACATCTGGAATATTTCAGGCTATAATATGGTCCTAGTATTCTTAATAGGTATGATATATTTCCAAAATATTAAGAAGCATGCTTTCTGTACTAGATGAGGCATTTTCCTTTGGTTGGACCTATACAATTCTACTGTAATATAGATGTCACTAAAAATACAGAAAAGAGGAATTAGCAAAGTAATAAAATGGCAGATTCAACTATACCACAAAGAAGCTAGTCACATATGAATTGTGTAGTAAAAAGACATGTAAAACAAAGAACAAAATAATAGAATTGATCTTTTCTTGTTAATTGCTAATTTATATGCTGTCGATGAAACATTATTATTAGAATGGATAAAAATTATATAAACCATTTATTTATGACAGAATACAGAAACTTACCTCAGATCACATGGCACAAATAAATTAAGAATGAAAGGACAAAAATGTCTTTAATACAAATAATAACAAAATTTATTGGGGGTGCTCTACTAGTATCAGAGGAAAAAATAGATTTTTAATGACAAAACTGTTAGAAGAGAGAAAGATGGTTGCTATATAATTGATGTCCATGAAAAATACACCTAATATGGTGGCTTAGGTTTGTAATCCCAGTGTTCAGGAGAAGTCAGAACAACTGAGAAGTTCAAAGCCATTTTTTTTGGGGCTAGAGAATAAGAGTCAGTCTCAGAACAAACAAAGAAAGGGAGCTGGAGAGAATGTTTGGTGATTAAGAACACTTTCTGCTCTTCCAAAAGACCCAAGTTCTGTCCCAGCATTCATGTTTAACAGTTCACAACCACCTGCAACTCCAGTTTGAGGGTATCTGATGCCCTCGTCTGCCCTCTGTGGACATCTTCATACACAATTAGATGCATAAACACAACAAAAATAAGTATTAAAAAGAAAAGAATGACTGAAAAGGTAGTTATGACCATCCTAAGTGTTGAGAGAGATTCTGTTCAAGAGAAACTCATGCATTCCTAATGCATACATGGTAATGAGCAGGGCAGTATCTTATTCACTTAAAACAGGAGTCTACGTACTAATTGACAGTTCAACTCCTGGGTCATTACAGAAAACTAAAAATGTATGTCCTTAGAAAACTCTTCACCTGCAGCCTTATTTATAACAACCCCAATTTGCTAACAATCCAAATATTCTTAAATGAATGTAGTATGTCTTTTAGTTAGAATCGCACTCAGCCATAAGAGAATAGATAGAAGCAAACACAACTGGTCAAAAGAAGAAGAAAAAAGTCAGCAAAATTATTCTTAATGATATTCTGCTATACCCATAGATCGGTGCCTAGCCCAATAATCATCCAGCAACTGATGGGAGCAGATGCAGAGACCCGAAGACACAGATTAGGCAGAGCTTGAGGAACCCAGTTGAATAGGAGAGGAAGGATTGTAGGAGCCAGAGGTTTTAAAGATACTATAAGAACATGGCCCACAGAATCAACTAAACAGGGCTCATAGGGACTCACAGAGACTGAAGCAACAATCAGGCAACCTGTATGGGTCTACACCAGGTCCTCTGCAAATATGTTATGGTTGTTAGTTTGATGTTTTTTGTGAGACTTCTAAGAGCTGGAGTGGAGGTGTCTCTGACTCTTTCTTGTTCTCTTGGGCCCCTTTTCCTCCTACTGGGTTACTGTCTTTTTTCTTTTTTATTGCTATTTATTGAGCTCTACATTTTTCTCTGCCCCCCTTCAACCCTCCCCCAAGGTCCCCAGGTTTCCAATTTACTCAGGAGATCTTGTCTTTTTCTACTTTGTACTTCCCATGTACATTAGATCTATGTAAGTCTCTCTTAGTGTCCTCATTGTTGTCTAAGTTCTCTGAAATTGTGGTTTGTAGGATGGCTTTTTTTGCTTTGTGTTTAAAACCACCTATGAGTGAGTACATGTGATAATTTTCTTTCTGGGTCTGGGTTACCTCACTCAAACTAATGTTTTCTAGCTCTATCCATTTTCCTGCAAAATTCAAGATGTAATTTTTTCTTCTGTGTAGTACTCCATTGTGTAAATGTACCACATTTTCCTTATCCATTCTTCGGTCGAGGGGCATTTAGGTTGTTTCCAGGTTCTGGTTATGACAAACAAAGCTGCTATGAACATAATTGAGCACATGTCCTTGTGGCACAATAGAGCATCCTTTGGACATATACCCAAAAGTAGCATTACTGAGTCTTGAGGAAGGTTGTTTCCTAATTTTCTGAGAAATCGCCACACTGACATCCAAAGGGGTTGTACCAGCTTGCATTCCCACCAGCAATGCAGAAGTGTTCCCTTTTCCCCATAACCTCTCCAGCATAAGTTCTCATCAGTGGTTTTGATCTTGGCCATTCTTACAGGTGTAAGATGGAATCTCAGAGTTGTTTTGATTTGCATTTCTCTGATGACTAAGGATGTTGAACATTTCCTTAAGTGTCTTTCAGCCATTTTAGATTATTCTGTTGAGAGTTCTCTGTTTAGGTCTGTACTCCATTTTTTTATTGGATTATGTGTTCTTTTGTTGTTCAATTTCTTGAGTTCCATGTATATTTTGGAGATCTGTCTGATGTGGGATTAGTGAAGATCTTTTCCCATTATGTAGGCTGCCATTTTGTTGACCATGTCCTTTGCTTTATAGAAGCTTTTCAGTTTCAGGAGGTCCCATTTATTAATTGTTTCTCTCAGTGTCTGTGCTGCTGGGGTTCTATTTAGGAAGTGGTTCCCTGTGCCAATGCGTTCAAGTGTACTTGCCACTTTCTCTTCTATAAGCTTCAGTGTGGCTGGCCTTATGTTGAGGTTTTTGATCCATTTGGACTTGAGTTTTGTGCATGGTGATAGATATGGGTCTATTTTCATTCTTCTACATGTTGATATCCAGTTATGCCATCACCACTTGTCAAATATGCTTTCTTTTTTCCATTTGATATTTTTTGCTTCCTTGTCAAAAATCAGGTGTTCGAAGGTGTGTGGATTGATATCTGGGTCTTCTATTCGGTTCCATTGGTCCTCCTGTCTGTTCTTATGCCATGGGTTACTGTCTTAATTAGGATTTCTATTGTTGTGAAGTGAAATCATGACCATGATAACTCTTATAAAGGAAAGCAATTAATGGTGTGGCGTGCTTATAGTTCAGAGTTCCAGTCCATTATCATCATGGTTGTACATGACAGGTGCAGGCAGACATGGTGCTGAAGAAGGAGCTAACATTCTTATATCTTGCAGACAGGCAACAGGAAATGACCTCCAACACTGGGTGTATCTTGAGCTTATATGAGACGTCAATGCTTGCCTCTGTAGTGACACACTTCCTCTAATAAAACCACACCTACTCCAACAAGGCCACATCTTCTAATAGTGTCGCTTCCTTTAGGGGCCATTTTCTTAAAAACTACTACATTCCTCTCCCTGGCCCCCCATAGGCTTGTAGCCATGTCATATTGCAAAAATGAATTCAGTCCAATTTCAAAAGTACTCATAGTCTATAACAGTCTTAAATATATTTAAAAGTCTAATGTTCAAAGTCTCTTCTGAGATTCATGCAATCTCTTAGCTGTAATCCCCTATAAAATCAAAATTAAAAAATAGATAACATATTTTCAACATATAATGGCACAGGATACACATTGCCATTCTAAAATGCAGGGAAGGGAGCATAGTGAGGAAATACTGGACCTAAGCAAGACCAAAACCCAGCTGGACAAATGCCAAACTCTGCATCTCCACATCTGATTTCACAATGCTTTCAGATCTCCAACTCCGTTCAACTCTGTTGACTGCAGCACACTTCTTTCTCTTGGGTTAGTTCCACTCCCTGTTACCAGTTCTCCTCTGCAGGTATTCCATGAATCTGGAATCTCCAACATCTTGGAGTCTCCAAGGCAATTCAGACTTCAACGTCACAGCTTCACACAGTGACCTTTCTAGGCCACATTCAGGGACACTCCTAAACCTGCCTGGCCTCAGTGGCTTTCCTTAGGTGCAGAGGCAAATCCCATAACCCTCGTCTTTTATTCTTGACTCTAAAGCCAAAATCATGTGCCCAAAGCTAGCAAGTTCTGCTTCTTTCTGGGGCCGGAACATGGCCCCCTTGTTCAATCACATCTTTACCTGCTTTCTGTTTTCCATGGTTTTCTTCACTGCCTAAGCTTGGCTGGTCTGGAACTTGCTCTGTAGACCAGGCTGCCCTCAAACTCAGAGATCTGCCAGCCTCTACCTTCCAAGTGCTGGGATTAAAGGAGTGGGCCACCTCACCTTGCTGAAAGATTTTCTTTAATTCCTTTTCACAAGTTGGAAACTTAGCTGTATGGGCTCGTGCCCTAAGGTCACAGGTCACTTTATTTCATTTCTTGATCTGTTTATCTCCCTGAACACAGGGCTTAGTTCCATTCCATTTCCTAGTGATCTTTATCTCCTCAAACTTTACATTTCTTTATTTTTTTTATTCAGCTTGCTCTTTTTCATTATTAATCTTTATTAGAGTTAGCACTAATAAACATATAACAGAGTCTATACCAGGTTGTTTTGAGATTTTCTCTGCCAATGGAATTAATCCATAATTCTTCACTTTAGCCTCACACAGACTCTTTGGACAAGGGTAAAAACAGCACAGTCTTCACCAAAATATCACAAAAATGATCTATTGGGCATATATTAATATTTTCCTCTGAAACTTCTTGAGCCAGGCCCCTACAATTCAAATCATTATCCACACCATTGTCTTCCATGTTCCTACTAATACTAAGTAACACTTTAAGTATTTTACTGCTTTCATAACCCAAAGTACCAAATTCCTCTGATCAAAAATATGGTCAGGCCCATCACAACAATACCCCAGTCTTTGGCACCAATTTCTGTCTTAGTTAGGATTTCTGTTGCTGTGAAGAGACACCATGACCATGACAATTCATTTTTTTTTATTTTACATACCAACCAGTTTCTCCTCCCTTCTCTTCTCTGGTTCCCTCCCCACACCTCCCTAATACCCTCCCATCCTCTCCTCCTCAGTCTCCATTCCAATAGGGTGAGGCCTCCAATGGGAACAAAGCATGGCATATCAAGTTCCTGCCCCCTGCATCAAGGCTACACAAATCATTCCACCATAAGGAATGGGTTCCAAAGAGCCAGCTCATGCATTAGGGACAGGTCCTGGTCCCACTGCTAGAGGCCTCACAAAAGACCAAGCTGCACAACTGTCACCCAGATACAGAGGGCCTAGGTCGGTCCCATACGGGCTCCCTAGCTGCCCATCAAGGCTCCCACAAGCTCAGGTCAGCTTCATGACAACTCTTATAAAAAGAAAGCATTTAATTATAGTGGCTCATTTACACTTCAGAGATTCAGTCTATTATCATCATGGAAGGACATGGCAGGGTACAGGCAGACATGGTGCTGTAGTAGTAGCTGAGAGTCCTACATCTTGCAGGCTATAGGAAGTGGTCTGAGACACTGGCGGTATCTTAAGCATATATGAGACCACAAAGCTTGCCTCTGCAGTGACACACTCCTTCCAACAAGACCATACCTACTCCAGCATGGCCACACCTTCCAAGGGTGCCACTCCCTTTGGGGGAAGTTTTCTTTCAAACCACTACAGTTGCCTAGCCCAGTCCTGATATGGGGTTTTGTGCCTAGTCTTATTGTAACTTGCTATGCTGTGTTTCAATGATATCCCTGACAGACCTGCAAATTTTCTGAAGGGAAACAGAGGAGCAGTGGATCTGGGGAAGAGGGTAGGCAGTGGTTGAGTGAATTGGAGGGAAACTGTAGTGAGGATGCAATGTATGAGAGAAGAATTAAAAGGTGTACGTCTTTAATCCCAGTACTCAGGACGCAGAGGCAGGAGGATCTCTATGAGTTCGAGGTCAGCCTGGTCTACAGAGTGAGTTTCAGGACAGGCTCTAAAGCTACAGAAAACTCTGTCTTGAAAAAAAAAGAAAGAAGCAAGCAATTAACACACACACACACACACACACACAAACTTTAATGAGTCTCAAAAGTATTACACTGAGTGAAATAAGGCAATCTTAAAAGATTATGTCTATCATGTTTCCATTTCCATAACATTCTGAAAAGGTAAAACTGTAGGGATAGAGAACAGACCAATACCATCAAGTGGCTAAAGGTGAAGAGAGAATGTAATTATAAAAGTGTAGACCAGGGATAACTTTACAATGATGGGAACGATCTGCAGCCTCATGGTGGTAACGGCTCCATAAATCTCTGCCTGGGTTAAAACTCATGGAACTGTATAGTGTACAGTCAGAAAAGTCAAAGTTACTTCCTGACAATTCAAACATAAATTTAAATAAATTGAGACCCAAAGAAAAGGCAGTAAGAAAGCTCTGGCTCTGGGATATCATGTTTGTAATAATTTCACTCAGGAAATCAGAAAAGGAATTAGCATGCTTTTTAAAATCAGAACAGACGCCACATAAAAAAAGTATAGATGGAAACAAAATTACCTCTGAAAGAAAGGCCAAGACATGATAAAATTTATTTGTTTGTTTATATAATGAATATAATTATATATTATATGATACATATATAATTATATATAATATAAAATAAATATATGTGGGAAAATGAGGTTTGTTTATTTTTTACAGAAAAGGCATATGCAAGCAGATCTACATGAGTCCATAGCTAAGGTACAGCAGATTTTTGTTCTTCAAAGACTTGGTAGCTCCTTTAGTTGGGAAAGTGAATTGACAAACCTTTCTGGGACTGCTATGCAGATGCCCCAGAAGAACCTCCCAGGATCCTCCAAATCATGCCCTGACCTTGCAAGCTGTGTTGTTACACTGTAAACAACTCACTTTTATAAGTCTGTACAAGTTTGTTTTAAATGAAGGCAAAATCCCATGCCCTCTTATCTTCTAGCTCCTAAGTGCCAAAGCATGTCCTTGAATCAAATCTGTAGTTCTGAGGTCAGAGTCGGTGTGCGAACTCCGCTTCTCAGCTGACAGCAACAGAAGTTATTCTTTACAGCCCACGTCACAGCTGTAGTGTGTATTTCTGCTGGTGTAGGTCACCATGCAAATTGCAAAATAAAAAAAATGGTAGCCACTGTCGAAGGGAAATACAGAAAGTGATTTCAGGAACTTCAGACTGAGTTGAGAAAACTAGTACAATCAGCATCAATTCCAGTGCATACTAAGTAAAGTGTGTGAGGACAGGAATTTTGTGTAAAAAAAAAACAGAAAAAGATCTTGTGTACAA
Organism: Ondatra zibethicus; assembly: GCA_004026605.1. NCBI lineage: Eukaryota > Metazoa > Chordata > Mammalia > Rodentia > Cricetidae > Ondatra > Ondatra zibethicus. The sequence goes on along the minus strand of PVIU01022047.1, from coordinate 9,854 downwards.
TAGGAATTGTCTGCATCCCTAAAGAAATTTGTTAATAAGACAAATTTGATAAGGCTGAGGCTCTAAGTTGTTTTGGATGAAAGAGCCACATTCTATGTCACCCAGCCAGGGATCTCTAGAGAGATTCTGGGTTAAATGCAGCATTCATAGGAAAACACCTTAATGAGTGGGTTCATGCGGTTTAGGGGAATGGCGATAGACAAGAGTCGTCTGCACATGGGGCATTTGGGGCAACCAAATATGTACAGACTGTCTTTCTTTAGGGAAAACCCTACATTACAAAATTTTGGAGGATGTTGATTTTCAAAATGCCTCAAAAAGCAAAGAGGGTGAAAAATGGGAAGAAATGCATCAGACTCAGTCCAGAAGAATACAAAGAAAGGAAAACTTCAGAAGACTCAATTGGTAGAAACTTGGATGAGCTTTTCAGAAGGGCTGTGGAAGGAGGCACAGAAGAGCCTGGAGACAGTGATACCTTGGAATTGTCAACTCTCAACTATGAGAGCTGTAAGAAAGGTTTCTTTTGCAAACAAGAAAACAAACAAAAAAACCCCAACAAAACAAAAACAAAAAACAGGGTAGCCAAAACAATCTTGTAGCCAAAACAATTCTGGAAACATCACAATCCCTGACTTCAAACTCTACTACAGAGCTACAATATTGAAAACAGCCTGGTGTTGGCATAAAAACAGACAGGAGAACCAATGGAACTGAATCAAAGACCCGGATATCAATCCACACACCTGATTTTTGACTAAGAAGCAAAAAAATATAAAATGGAAAAAAGAAAGCATATTCAAAAATGGTGCTGGCATAACTGGATATCAACATGTAGAAGAACGAAAATAGATCCATATCTGTCACCATGCATGAACTCAGGTCCAAATGGATCACAGACCTCATCATAAAACCAACCACATAGAATCTCATAGAAGAGAAAGTGGGAAGTACACTTGAACACATTGGCACAGGAGACCACTTCCTAAATATAACCCTGAGAGAAATACAGACCCTGAGAGAAACAATTAATAAATGGGACCTCCTGAAACTGAAAAGCTTCTATAAAGCAAAGGACACAGTCAACAAGACAAAACGACAGCCTACAGAATGGGGAAAGATCTTCACCAACCCCACATCGGACAGAGGTCTGATCTCCAAAATATACAAAGAACTCAAGAAATTGGTCACAAAAAAACAAATAATCCAATAAAGCAATGGAGCACAGACCTAAACAGAGAACTCTCAACAGAGGAATCTAAAATGGCTGAAAGACACTTAAGGAAATGTTCAACATCCTTAGCCATCAGAGAAATGCAAATCAAAACAACTCTGAGATTCCATCTTACACTTGTAAGAATGGCCAAGATCAAAAACCCTGATGATAACTTATGCTGGAGAGGATGTGGAGTAAAGAGGACACTTCTTAATTGCTGGTGGGAGTGCAAACTGGTACAGCCCCTTTGGATGTCAGTGTGGCGATTTCTCAGAAAATTAGGAAACAACCTTCCTCAAGACTCAGCAATGCCACTTTTGGGTATATGTCCAAAAGATGCTCAATTGTACTACAAGGACATGTGCTCAACTATGTTCATAGCAGCTTTGCTTGTCATAGCCAGAACCTGGAAACAACCTAAATGCCCCTCAACTGAAGAATGGATAAAAAATATGTGGTACATTTACACAATGGAGTACTACACAGCAGAAAAAATAACAACATCTTGAATTTTGCAGGCAAATGGATGAATCTAGAAAACATATTGATGTTCTTCCCAGCCACCCAGAACCAAAATAACCACACAGAAACCATATTAATTAAAACATTGCTTGGCCCATTAGCTCTAGTTTCTTATTGGCTAACTCTTACATATTAATATAACCCATTTCTATTAATCTGTATATCACCATATGGCAGTGGCTTACTGGCAAAGATTCAGCATATCTGACCCTGGTGGTGGCTCCATAGTGTCTCTCTGACTCCATTCTTCTTCCTCCCAGCATACAGCCTAGCTTTCCCCGCCTAGCTCTGTTCTTCCCTGCCATAGGCTCAAAGCAGTTTTTTATTCATTAACCAATAGAAGCAACACATAGACAGAAGGACCTCCCACACCATATTGGGTGTGGTAACCCAGACCCAGAAAGACAAATATCACATGTACTCACTCTTAAGTGGCTTTTAGATATGAAACAAAGAAGAACTAGCCTACAATCCATAATCCCAGAGAACCTAGACAACAAAGAGAACCCTAAGAGAGACATTCGTGGATCTAATGTACATGGAAAGTAGAAAAAGACAAGATCTCCTGAGTAAATTGGGAGTATGGGGATCACGGGAGAGGGTAGAAGGGAGGGGGAGGAAAGGAGGAGAGCAGAGAAAAATATATAGCTCAATAAAAACAATTTAAAAAAGGTTTCTTTCAATTAATTTTGATTATCAACCTGTCAGATCGGCGTTTCTGTAGCTGAACATTCTACCTTGTTGTATAGCATTATTTCACTTAAACTTTCAAGAATATTTTAGAGTTATAATAATAAGGAAGCAAAAGGGCCTATTACATTTTCCCCATTTAGTCACTTTTTCTGGTGCTCTTCATTCACACGTCCATCTGGTATCATTTTTCTTTCTGCCTGCAGGAAATCCTGAAACATGTCTTGTAGTGTCAGTTCCTTGATTGATGGGCTTTCTTTTTCCCTCATTATGGGTTGCATTTCCTTGCTTCTTTGCACACCTGGCAATTTTTGATTGGGTGCCAAACACTGTGAATCCTACCTTGTTGGATACTGGAGATTCTTATATTCCTGTAAATATTCTTGAATTCTGTCTGGGATATTGTTAAGTTGTTTGGAAACAGTTTCATCCTTTTGGGTCTTGCTGTTGTGATTTGTTGGGCAGATCCAGAAGTGTTTAGTCTAGGGCTAATTCTACCTCACTATTGAAGCAGGACCCTTCTAAGCATTTTACGCTGTGCTGTATGAGTTAGAAAGCTTTCCAGTCTAGCTAATTAGAAAGAAACAAGCACCATTCTTTCCCTGTGTGAGCACTAAGTACTGTCACTGCTCATCTTTTTGGGTGCTCCTTTCCCTTGCCTTGCTTATTTTCCTCATATGCTAGTTAGCCCTTTACTAGATGCTTAAGGAGACCCCTCCGCACACCTTCAAGGTTCTCTCTGCAGTTGTCTTCACTTCCCTATTACATTGTTCTTCTGGAATCCTAGCTTCCGTTTCTTCAACTCAGGGAGCATGCTGAGCTCTGGCCGTATCCTCTCTCCTGGCACCATTCAGAAGCTCTCTCAAGTTACAGACTCCGGCAAATCTTACAGCCATTCTCACTTACGTGACGTGACAGTAGTTAGTGAGCCTTGAACTTTGTTGTTTGATTTACAGTATTGTAGAAACCATCGGTTCATAGACTCTTGTTTGGTCTTATTGTTTTGCCAGGAGGATGGATCTAAAACCCTTGGCTCTATCTTGACCAGCAGTAAAATTCCCAGTTGAGTTGAATTTCATAAATCACATAATTCTAATTTTTTTTGGATTTTGACAAACAGATGAGGAATTCTAATACCCATCACTTAGAGACTTCTTCCTTGTACTTTTTAGATTTTATATTTTTATAGAATCTATAAAATCAAAGATTTCCACTCCCTTTCACCTCATTGGCTGCAGCCTCAGGAGTGTGGGCCCTGCTTTTCGCCTGGGCAGTACACTACAGCTGATCCTGTTGGCAGGGATGGGGTGGGGGGATCCTCATGGGGGTGGAGGGGTGGACGGTGCAGGGTGTAGGTAAGCCAACCCTGAGTGCATGAGAGCACCAAAGCTGTCCCTGCCACCCCTCTTTGTCTGCCATGTGGTGGCATGGGTGAAGAAAAACTGTCCTCCTCTCCCTCCCCTTGTTACATGTGGCAGGCAGGAGAGCTGGACTTTCGGGCACGAGAGCAGGACAGCGGGCCCTGCAGTACTCAGGAGAGCAGGCCCTGCCCCTAACCTGGGTAAAACAGTAGAGCACGCGCGCACGCGCGCGCGCACACGCGCGCACACACACACACACACACACACACGAGCACATGTGAGTCAGCCCTGAGGGCATGGGAGCAGGAGAACTGGTCCTGCTCTTTGCTGCTTGCTGCAGTGGTTGAACTACCCAGGGCAATGCTGGAGAGCTCATCCTGGTGGTGTTGAGGGGAAAATGGCAGGCTGACCAATCCAGCTACTACTCAGTCCCAGGACCAGGGCTTTGTGTTAGCCCACCCCAGCATCCACCTCATCTATGAACTGCTGGAGCACACGAAGAGGCCAGACCTGCAGATCCAAAACTGCAAGATCTCCATGACACAGGACAATAACAGGATAGCCAAGAGAAGTCCCAGGGAAGTCCCAGTATTTTGGGTACAGCAGCAGCCAGAGGCCTCAGAGCACACCAATGACTCATTGCAATGAACACTTACAAGAAAAGGTGTATGGACTAAGGGGCACTTAGACTGTGTGACTCACTGTGTCACACTATAGCTTCCATGCCAAGTCATTTTGTTGTATTGTTTTGTATGTTTGTTTTCATTTGTCTTTTAAATTTTATTTGGGGGAAGAGATTGCAAGGGTAGAGGGCAGACATGTAGGGATGGGAGATGAGTGCCATCAGGGTGCATGATGTGAAATCCACAAAGAATCAATTAAAAGACGTCTTTAAAAAGTAAAAGATTTCCTCTCAAGTTCAGAGCTTCTCTATGCTGGCGAATCTTCATTTTTATGTTTAATTTTATTGAAAAACAGCATTGCTTAATATTACTTGTAGATATTTTTCTGGGGAAATAGAACATATTTTAAGATCTTAACCCCAAGTGTTTTACCCCCAACATTGCTTTTGATGCTGTTTTGTATTGTTTGTTCTTGGTTTGGGGCCCCCAACCTTGGGATTTCTTGGTTATTTGGGATCCTTTGTGCTTCCACATGAACTTGTTTTTTATTTATTTCAGTCAAGAAGGTCATTGGGCTTAGATGGGGAGTGCACTGGATCTGTAGCTCACTTTGAATATAAGCCTCAGGTCTACTCATTATATATTAGCCACATGCCACAAACCAAGATAGGACGTTATACTGGCTAGTTTTAGGTCAACATGGCATAAACTCGAGTCATTTTGGAAGTGGGAACACCAGTTGAGAAAATGCCCCCACTAGACTGGCCTGTGGACTAGGATGTGGTATATTTTCTTAATTGATAATTGGTGTGGGAGGGCCCAGCTCACTGTGGCAATAACACCTCTGGCTGGCTGGTGGTCCTCAGGTGCTGTAAGAAGTAGGCTGATAAAGCCAGTAAGCAGCACCCCTCCATAGGCTCTTCATCAGCTTCTGCCTCCAGGTTTCTGCTGTGTTGATTTGAATTCCCTCAGTCATGGGGCCGTGCTCTGAAGCCATAAGCCGAAATGAACTCTTTCCTTCTCAAGTTGCTTTGGGTCATGATGGTTTATCTCCGGAATAGAAACCCTATCTAAGACAAGCATGATGGAACTTGACAAAAACATGTTTTCTTGTGTCTCAAGCAGCCTCTACCTCAGGATGAGTAGTAGGCAAAAAGAATTAACAAGTGAAAAAGTGACAAAAACACACAAGTTCGATCATAGCAAGCTCTAAGTACAGATAATGTAATAATGCAGAGAAATTGTGATTTTAGATTAGGTGGCCAAGGAAGGTCTCATCTAGTAGATGACATTTGAGCAAAGATCTGAAGGAAATGAAAAGGTGAACCAAGCATGTATTGTGTGGGGAAAGAGGAGCCCAAGCAGAGAGGCCCCGTATGTGCAAAGCTGAAGCCTAGACATCTACGAACAGAAAGGCGGCTTGTGTGTCTCGAGACAGTACAGAAAGGGAGGTCAGCTGGTACCGAGGGCAGATCATGGGACCAGAAAATGCCACCCATGAAATGGACAGGGGGCTTTGCGTTTTATTCAGACAGACCCAGGAAATCGTTGAAAGTCTTAAGCAGAGGAGTGACATGATAACACTAAAGCTTTACAGAGATAACTTTGAGTACTGTTCAGAAAATGAATTGGTAGTCTGGAAAGGGCAAAGGATGAACTATGCCAACCTGTTATGAAGTTTAGTCATAGTAAAGCTGGTAAGAAGTGATTGGATTGTGAACATCGTTGGAATGAATACACAATGGGGCTTACTGATGAATCCACTTTCAGCTTTTTATTATGTTATATGTATTCGTGTTTGGCTGCATGTATGTCTCTGTATCATGTGTGTGCCTGGTGCCCTCAGAGGCCAAAGGGTGTTGGATTCTGGGACCTGGAGTTGCTTATAGGTGGTTGTGAGCCACCATGAGGGTGATGGGTATCAAATTTGGGTCCTTCGGAAGAACAGCCAGTGCTCTTAAATATGGAGCCATTTTCCAGCCCTGTGAATCCTGAATCACCTCTGTTACTATTCTAGGAAAGATATGACCTAGAGTAACTAGGTATAAGGTCCTAGAGCAACTGAAAGGACATAATTATTATTCCTGACATACATAGAAAAACACCTAGGACAATCAGCTTTGGACATGTGAGGTTTAAACTGCTGACTAGATAGCCGAATGGTGATGTGTGGTTATATAGAAATGTGGAGTTCTTTGGAGAGGTCTGTGCTGCACACAAATAACATTATTTGGAGCTATTAGCATGAGTGATAGTACTTGCAAAAAAGAAGAACCTCCAAGGTTGAACTCTGTGGAATTCTAATATGTAGAAGCCATGGGGGGTAAAGGAGAAATTAGCGTAGGCATTTGCAGAAGAACAGTTAGAGAGGTGGAACAGGGTGTCCTGCAAGACAAGTTTATAGAGGACAAAGCAATACGTTTTGTCGAGCACTGCTGATAGGTTAACTAAGATTACCAAGAATGAATTGCATGTACTGGGAGGTCATCGATGACTTTGATAACTGTGGTGTCAGCTGGGGGACAGACTCAAAGAATGATTGCCAATTGTTCATGAGAGAACTGGAAGAGAGGAACATAGGGCAGGGAATATATCACTTCCAAGGAGTCCTGCTGTAAACAGAAAGGCTGGGGTGATGCAAGAAGGAGACGGCACAAAGAGAAAGGCATTTTGCTGGGTCATGTTTTTCAAATACAAAAGACACTTGAGTGCACGAGAACTCAGGCAAAGAAAAGAGAATTGGTAATATAAGGGAAAGACCAAAGAAACGTTGAAGCTGATATTCCTGAACAAGGGAGAGGTCATTGGCTGCCATGTACAAACAGAGGACATCTGCTAAGAAGGGTTAGGACAGTGTATCCATAGTAACAGAAAAGAAGGCCTAATATAATGGGCTATCAGATGAGCCCATATTATGAGCTTCTGGGGAAAATAAAAAGCTCTCTGGCAGCTCCTATTCTCTCAGTGAAATGGTCATCAAGACAAAGAAGTGAGAGTGCCCATGAAAAGGATGGGTTCATTGGTCTTTGCGGTAAAGACCAGATGAGAAGCTATTGTCTGGGATGGCAGAATGAGCATCTTAGGGGAAGGTATTGGAGAGGCAGCAGGCAGCTGTACGGATCCTCTTATGCTTCACTGCATCAATTCATCGTAAGATACTCCTTCAAGATTGTAGATTTTTCTGTAGCCATGTAATCTAAATTTTGGGCTGCATAATATTAATGTATAGTTCATAAAAATGTGTGGAAATAAAACTTGCATTGCTCACTAATAATATTAAGAGATCATCTTCAACAAGAAGTAATATTGGCAAAGTAGTTTCATGAACAAATGAACCTCTGTAGGTCATCATTTCTGAGCCATATTCCTGCTCAGCCATATTCTTACTGGATAAAATATTCAAGAAAAGTTGATGGTACCTAATTCCCTACCCTTCAGAACTCCATGTTAATCAGTTTTTTAATCATTCCTGGCCAGTTTCTCCACCTTGTACTCATTGATTCCTTCATTAGTAAATTTTCTTGTTATTTTGAAACAACACCTGAAAGAAACAGCTTAATCAAGGAAGGGTTTATTTTGGTCCATGGCTTGACAGGATAGAGTCCATCATGATGGAGAAGGCAAGACAGTAAACCCTTGCTTACACCTGGCTGGATCAGGAAGTAAACAGGAAGTGAGTCTGAGTTAAAAAAATGAATATCCACTCCTGTCCCCATCCCCTAGAAGTGAACTTCTTCCAGTTTCGACTTCCCAGAGGCTCAACCATCTCTCAAAACAGTGCTACAAGCTGAGAACCAAATGTTCAAACAAATGAATCCCTGGGGGAATATTTCACATCAAGTCATAATGTCTACTGGGTAAATGACTCAATTGATGGTGGATGAATAACCATAGCATCTTGGCCTTGGCCTCTTGCTCCTACCTCTTTAGGTTATGACTGCTTAGGTGGCAGATGTTTTCTCACTATACATGTCCTTGAATGTGATGGGATAGGATGTCTTCCAATAGAGGACACCTGAAGTTTTAGCGACATAGATAGCTGGGTGAGGTACCAGTTGTTTGCTTCTCAAGCCAGGACCTAGTTGTACTGATAGCTTTGAATACTAAGGAAGATTAATTGGATTTCTGTTTGACCTGATCTTTGGGTCTTTCTTTCAGCTGGCTCTAACCTTAGGTAAGAAGTATTATTTCTTAATCACCTCAGTCTCTCACACAAGTTTATAGACTACATAAAATGACAGGTTCCTAGTGCAATGGAAACTTCCTTGTAGGGGAACCTACAAGGGTGATCCTAAAGAAGACTCCCAGCAATAGGGGATACGTAGCCTGAACTGGCCATCTTCTGTAACCAAGCGAAACTTCAAGCGGAGGGATTGGGAATCCAAACCAGCCTCAAAACCTTAGACCTACAATTTGTCCTACATACAAGATGGGCTTGGGTAAAGGTGGAGCAGAACTTGTGAGAATGGCCAACAAATGACTGGTCCAGCTTGAGACCCATGCCCACCCTGGACACTGTCTAGAGGGCCAGGACCCAGAGGCTAGGTAACCCAAAGACCAAGGATAGAATAAAAAACTGGCAAAAAAATCAATGAAATGATTCCTAATGATATTCTGCTATAGTATAGATTGTTGTCTAGCCCAATCGTCATCAGAGAGGCTTCACCCAGCAACTAATGGAAGCAGATACAGAGACCCACAACCAAACATTCTTGGGGGCTGTGGACCCAGACCCTGAACTTCCTGTAAACAACTTGTTATGCTTGCAGCTGCTCGGATCAAAACAACTTGTTTTCCTGTGTTTCCAGCTACTCTGAGCATGAGACCCTCAGGAGTTCCTGATGGCAGGGGCGTGGTTTGGCTGGGGCATGGCTAACAGTTAAGGATCCATATATAAGCAGCTCTGGTACACAATAAAGGGGCATCCTTCTTTCAAGGATGACCCGTGTCTCTGTCTGTGTGTTTTTGTGTGTTTAAATCTCCAGGCCCCCTTTTTGTGTGTGTGTTTAAACCTCCTGGCTCGCGAATGGTCCTGTAGTGCAGGCTCCGCGCTACAGGCATAGTACCGTAGTACACGTAGTAGTACACGTAGTAGTACGGATGGTACAAAACATTAGGTGGAACTCAGAGAATCCCGTGGAAGAGGAGGAGGAAGGAGTGTGGGAGCCAGAGGGGTCAAGGATACTCCAAGAAAATGGCTCAGAGAATCAACTAACCTGGGCTCGTAGGAGCTCACAGAGACTGAATTGACAACCAGGAAGCCTATGTGGGCCTGACCTGGGCACTCTGCATATATGTTACAGTTGAGGAACTTGGTCCTCTTATGGGACCCCTAACAGTGGGAGCAGGGGCTGTCTATGATTCTTTCGCCAGCTTTTGGGACCCATTCCTCATACTTGGTTGCCTTGTCCACCCTTAATACGAGGGGAGGTGCATAGTCTTACT
>PVIU01022046.1:0-30227 GCA_004026605.1 Ondatra zibethicus | reverse complement strand
ATTGCTACTCGAAAACATTAACCATTCCATCCACAATATCAATATCACATGTCTTTATCTACTGAATTCATAACCTACCTACAATTTGACAAAAAAATAAGGTTGTCACCTCATAAATATTTTTAAATTTTTAAAAATGTATTTTCATAAAATATATTTTTGTAATACTATTTCCCCTCATCTTCTCATCTTCTCCCAGATCTTCCCCACCCCATCAACAAATTTCAAGTTCTTTGTCAATCTTCCACCTCTCTCTTACTCTGTCTCTTTGTCTCTAAAAAAAATTAAATCCAACAAGTATTCCATTTTCTGCTGTCCAAGTATTCTTGGGCTTGGGCCTGCCCCGTAGTGTGGTTAATATAGACAAAAACACTTCTTCAAGAAAACTGGTTTCTCCTTTTTCCAATCCATACAAATAGCAAACATTTTCCTGATTAGAGGTGGGACTTTGTGTCCATTTTCTTTGAGATTTTATCTAATTTTTAACATGTGTAGGGCTTTTTCATGCTATCACAGTCTTTATGATTTCATTTATATCAGATCTGTTGTATCTAAGACACTGTTTCTTAGGTGTCATCCATGACTACTGATGCTTAGAATCTTTCTGCCTTTGCAAATCCACTTTTACATAGATTCTTGAGTCTTGAGGGAAGGGGCTTAATAAAGACATTTCTTTCAGAATGGAAAGCATAGAAAACTTTGATATTTCATATAAATTTAGATGGAATAACCAAGATCAGAATAAAAAATGACAGCACATATCACCAAGGATGTGGACAAAGGGGAAGGTATTTGTCACATACTTCTTGCTCATCCATGTTCATTGTTTCTTATGTACAATAACCAGAAATTGGAAACAGCTGAGATGTTCCTCGCCTGATGAATAAAGACAAAAATGTGGTATGTGCACATATGTATGTTAATCAACTGTTAAGAAAAAAATATGAATTTTCAGTGAAATGAAAGGAGCCAGGAGCAGTTTTCCTGAGTAAGACCAGTGTGGTGAAAGATATTTTTCTTCAATAGATGGTAATGATAAATTATAAATCTTTAGTACTGCCTTTTTTGAAAAGTGTTGATCATAGAAAATATATTTTGATTTTATCAGAATGAGGCTATCATAAACCTTCAGAAGAATGGTAGTTGCCATTAGTATCTTGTAGCCAGAGACTGCTCTTTCATTCCCTGGCTGCTCAGATCTGAATAATCACACAGAAATTATATTCATTACAATGCTGTTTGGACTGTTAGCTCATGCTTCTTATTAACTAACTCTTACATCTTAAATTAACCCATTTCTATTATTTTATATTTTACCAATAGTTTCATGGTTTGTTACCTCTTGCTTTTTGAACTGCTACACAGTATCTGCCTCCTTCAGCAGCTACATGGCATCTCCTTGACTCTGCCCACTGTCTCTACATATCTCTTTACAGAGTTTCCATCTAGCTTTGCCCTGCTAAGCCATTGGCAGAAACAGCATCTTTATTAACCAATGGTAATAAATGTATTCACAGCATGCAGAAGGGAATCCCATACCAGTATCTTTTTATTGTCAACCCATATCCCTGACACACAGAGTTGAAGCACCTAAGGGTTCCCTAAAGACCATTTAAATGCTAAGAACACTTGGAAGTTTGGTTTGGATATAATTTGGGCTTAAAGTTGTACTAGGAAATAAAAATGCTTTGAACATAGTCTAAAGTCATATCTCTTAACATTGTGCATATGGAATATTCTTCATTATCTATTTATATTATGCTGATATTTATAAAATTTGTTTTGTAAGAGATAAATCTTCTAGAGCATGGTAATTTCTGTCTGGTTCAACCTACCTCTCACTATAAATACCATTGACTAGTTATAAGAATTTTTTTCAAAAAATGAAAAAAAATTGATACCTTTTGCTCAAAGCTCCAGAGATAAAATATAACTAAGTCATTACAGGAGATAATATAAACTAAGTCATTACAGGAGAGCTCCAATGTACCAACAAAATTTGTGATTCTAGTATCATTAAGACAGATACAGTCTCAGCTTATACATAGATATAGAAACTCCAAAATTCCTGATGAGTAAGAATAGAAACACTCCACTCAACAGATTTAGAATCCATTCACACACTCAGTTTAAATACTTATATCTCACCATGTCAGCACTCTTTGAGAAAATTTGTGGTATTTAACTGTCTATATAGACTTGTGATCTAGTTTACTTGGAATTGCCACAGAAATGAAGATTTTTGATATCTACATAAGAAGAAAGTAAGAAAAAGTTGACTAAAAGGAAACTGAGGCACTCACTTATGTCAATTAGGATTATAGTGACTGTCACAAGTATTTTATTGAAGAAATAGTTATATTTCTGTGTGACTTGATTCAGCTTCATTGGCCACAGTTATGCCATTACCCATGTAACTTTATTAAATTATATTAATGTGACTAAAAAGTACCCTCTAGCTTTCATGGGTCTAATTATTAGAAGTTGTGGTTTGGTTAGCTTCTAAGCATTCATTAGATTTTGCATTGCATGCCTGCAACATTAATGGATTCTTTCTTTTTCTTTCTTTCTTTCTTTCTTCTTTCTTCCTTTTCTTCCTTTTTTCTCTATTTTTGTATATATAAATATATATTTATTTTATATAATTATATTAGCATTTTTTGACTTTTTAATTGAAAATAGATTTTTCTCTCAAACAATACATCCTGACCAGCTTTCCCATCTTCCATTCCTTCCAGCTCCTCCCATCCCCAGCTCTTTCTTCCCCACATGTCTCCCAACAGAAAATAATGGATCTCCAAGAAACAAAAACTAAACCCAACAAAATATGCTAAGATCGGACAAAAGCCCTCAGACCAAAGCTAGACAGGGCAACAAAACAAGAGGAACTAAAAGCAGGCAAAAGAATCAGAGACACATGTGCTCTCATTGTTAGGCATTCCATTAAAAACACCAAGCTGACAGCCACAACATATATTCAGAGGACCTGGAGTATATTTCTACAGAATCTGTGTTAGACAGTTCAATCTCTGTGAGCCCATATATGGTCTGCTTAGTTGTCAGTGGGCTATGTTCTTCTGGTGTTCACAAATTCCTCTTACTCTTACAATCATTAAGCGCTTTTTATTCTGTGTAATTCCTGAGCTCCAAGGGAAGGGACCCAATGGAAACCTACAATTCAGACTCTGTCCACATAGTGTCTGGAGGGGTATCTCTGCATCTGCTCTCCTTTGATGCTGGAGTAAGCTTCTCTGATAACAACTGAACTAAACAAGGCACTGATCTATGAGAATAGCAGAAAATCATTAGGAAACACATACCACACACACACAAACACACACACACATACATATGTAATAACAGTCATGTTTGGTTCTACCTGAGATCTCTAAGTTATTTCTCCAGGCTCAGGTTCCTGGCTGTCCAAACAGTGTAGACTATGGGCCTCCTCTCATGACATGGGCCTCATTTTAAATCAGACATTGAATGGCCACTCCCACAAGTTCTGTGCCACCATGGCTGCAGCATATCTGGCAGGCAGGATAGGTTGTTGGTCAAAGGTTTTGTGGCTGAGTAGATGTCCACGTTTCTCTTTATGCCACATGTTGAGTACCTTTTCACACCAAAGAGACTAGAATGTAAGGTTGAAGGGTCCATGCAATCACCAGTTGAAGGTCTCCATTTTCAAAGAGCTGTGGGGATATTGTCGTCAACATCCTCAGCTGTCAGCTTGCACAGAACAACTGGCTGTAGACAGACTCCCTTGGCCACCAGCTCAACAGAATGCAACACAGTTCTGCCACTGTAAACCTCAGATACCTACAGAGAGGCCCAGATGAGATTAAAGATGACCCTTTACTAGGTATCCTCACTAGAATCCCGCTCAGAGATCCATGAATTTTCCACTGCGCTAGATTTCCAAATGTCCCCCAATTCCAGTAGTCTTTCTCCACACTCATTCTTTTCAACCCAGCTGCCCCTCATCTATCCCATCTGCCCACTGTCCACCAGAAAAATTTATTCTATTTCCCCTTCCCAAAGAGATCCATGAATTCTCTGTAAGTCACCCCTTTTAACTAACCAAAGTAAATTTAAACTCCTTAATATTCGTAATGCAAGTCTTCTTTTGTAATCCAATTTAAGAGTCCAAGATAAAATATTTGTGATGTTTTCTATCTTGTGTGCTTATTTATAAGAAATTCAAAGCTCTGCTTTTGAGGTAGTAATAAAAAAGGCAGTGAAGATGTAAAGGAAGTTTAAAAATAGGGAGAAAGAAATGAACAGGATAGCTGAGCAAGGCATAACAATAGAACTGAAACAGTACAGGAGATGATGGAGTCAGGGACCCCATTTGATTTGGTTATCCATATCCCCTATCTTATAAAAATGCACTTAGAACCATAGTTTCTTCACCAGCACACCCTAGGCACACAGAACCCCTTTTATGCAGTCTCAGAGTATCCATAAATCATATGAATATGATGACTCTTTCAGATCTGAACAATATTATAGGTTTCTGAATCCTAGTAACAGTCAAATATAGACAGTTTCAGTTCAAGTTTATTCCCAACCCTAGATTAGAAAGTAAAGTAAAGAAAAACATGTCTTTCAAGTGAACTTTTAGGATAATCCCCCCTTTCTCCATCTTAGTTTATAGGTAGTAGATCTTGCAGATGATTAAAATCAGATACATTAGAGAAGGTACACGCTCAGCAAGAAAAATGAATGCATAACCTAAACCATAAATAGAAATACCTCAATGATGTCTCTTAGAAGCCATGTTCATCCTCTTGAACCCCATAAAAGGAAACCTTAAAAAATAATGGGGGTGCTTAAGAACTCTTCGTCATGTGGCCCACTGCCAACCTTGACTGTGCATTGCTCCTTAAGATCCACTATTGCTTCACGCAGGGAAAATTATCTTGCTTCTTTAGGAAATTTGTGAGATTTTAATTTCAATGCTTTGCATAAGAGACCAGTAACCAGGAAACCTGGCCCAGACCCTGACCAGCAAAGCAGCATACTCACCATAGTAAGTAAATATGAGTATGTCCAATAGAAAATCTAATAAATTAATAACATTAAGAAAGATGTCATTTTTGATTGATGTCAGTCCTAATAAAATAGCTCGTGAGGTTAAAAGAGGGTAAATATCCACTGAGGCATCTGTGGACCTACTGATGAATTCTGTTCAACTGTCAAATAGTCCATAGTGACTACTTAGTGTAAACTGTACTTGAAAGTTCTGTGAAATGTTTGTGGTCTGGAGAAGAAGCCCTGTGCCAAGCAAAAGGCATCATAGGAATGAAAATCAGAAAGGAATGAGAGGATAAAGGATCACAGTTACTGAAAGTGCTCTTGGGAATGTCATTTACACAAAACATAAAAGTCTGAAACAAGTGCCACGTTAAAGAAGAGAAAGTTCTAAACCACTGGGCCACTGGAAGCACTAAGTTAGACACAGAGGGAGTCCCCTATTGAGTTTATTGAGAGTCTGGCTTCTGCAGAGGGCAGTTTTTCTCTGAAAGGATCTGTTGCCCAGGGAATTCTGGCCTCATTGCCTTGGAAATACTTGTGCATGACCTATTGATTACCATGCTATGCACTCTTTCACTAGGTTTGACATTCCTTATTTCTGCCCTGTCACTGTCTGCTAAGGCTTCATTCGGACTCAGCGAGAGTCAGGAGATCTCTCTGATTCCCCATTCAGGTACAGGGAGTGCGTTTGGAGAGTTTTCTGTTGCGTTCATGTAGTGGCACTATAAGCTGGCTGTCTGCCCTCACCATCGAGAGACAGGTGTGTTTTCTATGTTAATAATCAGTTGCAAATTGAAAAGCAAGAAATACCCAGGTCTTGTGATTAAGTTCCTTTTACCCCATTTATCTTACAAAATTTTCCCCAGCATGAAATGCAAAAAGTGGTAGGTAGGCAAAACATGTTGACAAAATACTATATTATAGGACCAATGAAATTTTAATGGGGCTTTATAATTTTATAAATCCATTCAACAGTATGATTTTCTGATGTGAACTGATATGAAATTAATGTCTTGTTCTTCTTTACTTCTTTGAAATATACTTGATCAGGTTATTATTTTCTCTTTCTGCCAATTTCATCTTCTTGATTGCTCTAATTTCTGGGGCCTGGTTATGTACCCTTAACATTTGCTCTTATACTTTCACTCAGTTTTTCTTAGGGTTCAGTAAGTTATTACATACACCTCAAAGGAAGGTCATATCATACTTCTGGTGACAATTATACACAGTGCTTTCCCTCAGATTCTAAAATTTGGCAGAAGCTGTGAGTCAATACTAGAACTATTTGGAACTTTCTTGGTTTTCAAGTTCTCATTGATGGTGCTCAGAACAGGTTGCCTGTTTAAGTCATTCAGAAAGTCACTTTACATTGTAACAAAAATCAAAAAAGTTAGATACATGATACAATTTTTTTTAAGCCAGTATTCCCAGGCGGTCTCCCATCCAAGTTCTAACCAGGCCCGACCCTGCTTAGCTTCCGAAATCAGATGAGATCGGGCACGTTCAGGGTGGTATGGCCGTAGACACATGATATAATTTTTTAAGTTACATATTCTATACTACTAATGAGCTATCTGTGGCTGTGGGTTCATTTATTAAAAATGAATAAATTGCTCCAATTGTGGTCACTATGTTGTTAATTAAAATTGCCTCTATAAGGTTTTGAAGCGATTTGATCAGATTCCAAATGGTAATTCAGAAATATTCTTCATTCTTTTTCCTGAGAAGCTCCTGATGGTTTGATGTTCCTCAAAACTGTGGCCCATACTGTTAGATTTCTGAGGCAGCTTAATGGGACAGGAGATACAAGAGACTGCAGTCTGACCTCAACAAACAGGACGATTTATTTCAAACAGCAAAGGACAGACACTCTCCTGTGGGAAAAGTGTTTCTGCCAAATGGGGGAGAGATACTTAGAGTTTAAAGGGAGTTTTTAAAAACGGGAAGATAAAACAGCCTCAGGGAGTCAAGTACCAGTCTCTCGTTTCTTCCTTCTGGAGTTGTGTGTCCAGACAGCCGTATTATCTACAGAAGCTGCCTAATCATGGCCATGACGAAGCACGTGATAGAGGGCAACTGAGAGAAAATGGCAGTGAAGGAGAAGGGAAAAGAATTTCAATACAGGGCTTTGGTCAGGGTCTAGAAGAGTTTGTTTGATGTTTATTCTACGAGACAGAGCCTTCTGCTCTTGTAGTTTTTTGTAACATGCACAATTTCATTAGAAAGCAGAGTAATTTATACATAGATTCTATTTTTGGCTCCTGGTTCCAGTTAGATTAAAAAAAAAACAGAAAATAGGTTTCATATGACAATAAGAAAGTTAGAAGGTGATTGGTATCACAAAAACTGGTCAAAACTCTTTTTCAGCATTTTGACTTTTATATTCTTTGCCTTCATTCAATTTCTTTCATGCACATACGGACACACAGTGTATGACAAGGTGATAAATGTCCCTTTACAATCAATAAGGTGTAGTTAATATCTAAATGCGGCCTGTACAGAAAAATCACTGTAAACATTAATAAGAAAATGATTTGGGATCCTAGGCCTTCCAGTTTATGGAACTATACAAGACCAACTTACAATAGAAATTAAAGAATAGACAATAACATAAAGATGGCTAATTTCTTCAGAGTTTTCAACTCTGAAGGTTTCCGTAAGAAAACTGACTGCTATTCCCTGTAGAAGCTTCTAGAATTTGAAGGAATATTTGGGATGAAAATAGCCCCTTACAGACTCTCCAACTTTACTAACCTCAGTGCACATTTTAGACAAACCCCCGGGTAGTTTTTTTTAGCTAAAACTTGAGAGAATGTGCCAAGGTGTTTATTAATGTGTATACCAAGGATCCCTCTAAGAGCCACACAATTAGGAAAACTTAACAAATTCCACAGAAACAGTACTTTGTAAAGAAAATTGGGCAACCTAAAAGGTAGGGGAGACAGGCATCTATTTTATCCTGTCTTTACAATAGAATTTGCATCTTTAGATCTCAACAGGACAAGCTAGTTAACTAGGAACCCTATAATTTACTGTAGCTGGTTTCAATGAGGCCACTGAGACTGGGGAATGTATGCAGAAAGCATAGAAGGGGAGTGAGAGTCATTCTATAATAGAAAATGGGGGTTTATAAATGCAATTTGGAAAGAGAGAGAAGGGTATAGTAAAAATTAGCATAACAGCCATGTCTATATAGAAACATTCTTTAGTCCTAAGCACTCATTAAATCAAATACTAAGTGGCAATTACTGAAACACAATAGGCATATTCAGGCACTGACAAGCCTTAACCTTTGAGGGTTTTGTAAACCATTTGTCCCGGAGCACATGATGTCCCATCACACAAGGTGATTGCTACACCATAGGCTTCAATGCCATGTAAAGCAATCTAGTACTGTGAATGGGTCAATTATTCTGAGGTAATTTGTGTTGAGCCATCTAGCATTCAATGTGTGCTTAAGTAGGCTGTAGGGTCTTGGGAGGCATAAACATATGCAAAGTACAGGTTGTCATTTGTTTAGGATGCACTGAATATACTTAATGATTCAGAAATGTTAAATTGGGGCCCATTCTCAGCGTAATGCATAAAATGCAGCCCAATGCTACAAATATTTACTATGCAATAGCTTTCAGAAAACTTTCACTAGGAAGATGAAAAATAGGAAATCCAAATCCACTATTAACATTAACCTTTCATGTCAGTTTTATAGTTTGGCTACTGCACTGCTAAATGCATAGCTATTTTAAACAATTTCTAAAATGTATCATAATCATATCAGGCTGACAATGATACTCCGTTTGAGATATATGAAAACTGAGGCTCAGTCATCAAACTGACTCTGCAAACTTAGCTTGAAATCTATAACCTATCCTAGAGGTTAAAACATATTTTAGGAAGGAAAGATGATCATAGAATGACCAGTTCTCTCACCAGCTTAAACTTTACATTTAGGTTCCTCTCCTTGAACTGTTCCATCACATATATTGATCCGTATGCTTTTCTTCGAAAATAGATATGGTGGAGAAACTGTGAGAGTGATCCAGCTCAGGACGGGAGAATCTATTGAGTGATATTTATTGTCCAGACAACAGGTATCATTGCTAAAACACATGTGATTTCCTAAGTACAAACATCTGCACATGATCAGCTGCTTTCCCTAGCAGAGGATCTAGCAGAAAAAAATTAATACTGTGTATGGGAACAATTATGCAAATGGTATGTAAAGATTATTTTTTTCAGGCAGTGTCTCATGTAGCCATGGCTGGCCTTGAAATGACTATCTTGATAAATCTTCAGACTTCTGATCTTCCTGCTTCACCTCCTAAACCTGGGGTTGCAAGCTTGTATCATCATATCTGGTTTTATCTTTGTGCATGCTGGGCAAACTCTTTACCAACTGAACTATATTTCCAGCGCAATGTGCATACACTTCTAACAACCAAGTGTTTGTAGTTGTCAATATTTGACTTTAGATAACCAAGATATGAAATAGCTAGGACTGGAGGGGGGTGATTTTGCATGAAAGGAAATAAGTAGTTGAAAACATTTAGGACTAAGTATTACTTCTTATGTTAAATGAAGACAGGCTTATATGCACAACTTCAGGGCTAAAATCCCTGACAACACTGTCTGCAATCTCCCCTTATACAGTAGCCTGTCAGTCTGTCCTGTTAATTCTTTTTTCCTTAAAGATAACCTTCATAATAATGTTTAATAATATTATATGAAGTCATGCTGGAAACTCCAGTAAGAATCATAGGAAACAGAGGCTTACATTCTGATTAAATATATGGTCTAGAAGTCCTTCAAAGATGCTGAATTCTAGGATTAGGTAGATGGCTAAGTGGATGTGCTTTTAAATATCTAAAACCCACATAGAAAGCCAGTCAGTGTACACCCCCATATCCCCAGAACAGAGAGGCAGAACAGACATGCAGTTCTTTCTTTCCAAAAGTTCACAGAGTGTGTCTAGGGATTACAGACAAGTCTACAAACCTTTTCTTTTGTTGTCAGTTAAAGATGCAAATCTTGCTATAGCAAGCTCTTTATACACCCTATCCTAGTTTAACGATGTTAAAATTTATTAATTTCATTCTAACACCGTGTCAGTAATGAACTGCTAAAGCATGGTCACTTCAGAATTATTAAAAGTACACAGTTATAAAAAGTTTTAATCACGAACAAATGTATAAAGAACATTAATCTTTGTCCCTGAACACGGCACTCTGGTTCACTAATTTCCAAATTTCTCACCCTCTCATTTCTTTGATCCCTCTCCTCCATTTCCTTTTCCTTGCCTCTTCTTTCATCACTACTTCAGTGGAAAAAGTAATTTTCTTATTTCTCACAATATAGATTTTGATGACTGTCATCCCAGGATAGTCAATTAGAATCAAGACTGATGAATTTATGGAGGAATTTCAATGAAATTTCCTCTTTGATATGGCGTTTAAAAATGGGTAAAGGAAAAATGGAAAAAGAGTCTTTAAGAAGTTCTTAGCATAATTACATGGATGATTTTAGACATGAGGCTATTTTAAATAGAGTAAATGTGGATATCATTAGTTTTTCTAGCTAAGCATTTCATTACATGTCACAGCATCACTAGCTTTTAAGGTACAACACAGAATACGTGGTGAATGAGATAACTAAAATGCAGACCACACGTGTGTAACCCAAGAAGCACATCCAAGGCTTTCTGCCATCCTCTGGATGTTGTATCTACTTCCCATTTGTTAATAGAGGAAAATGTCTCCAGACATTGACACATGTTCCGTGTGTATGGATGGGTAGGGAGTTTGCCCCTGTTGAGAAGATACTATACTAAACATTCATTTTTACCCTTAGTTTACTGGCAACTCATGTGTAATCTTTCTGATGATGACACTGATAAGAGAGTTACGCATTAGGTTACAAAGCATATTCTTGCTTCACCCATTGCTGCTTCTTTCTACATGAAAAACACAGATTATTATTTGGTTATACACTGTTCTTTACTGAGATTCTATTGCACTGTGTTACAACTCTCCATATTTTCCTCATTTTTACTGCAGCGGATACTGATTTATTCAATGTTGCTATGTCTCCCATTTACTTCAATTTTATTCCTCCATACATATGTTTATTTGCATTTTTCTTTTGCCTTATGCCTCTTCTTTTCATGCTTCAGGGCAGATCTCAGAATTTGTATCTTGACTGCACCTTTCCTGACATGTCACATTTCAGGCACAACACCAAACATCTTGCTCTGTAAATTTGTGTGTATGAGAGAGATATTCTATCTCTCTCATTTGTCAGGTAGTTTCTGGTCAACAGCTGGCTTTATTCCCAGTTCCGTTGGAGTGCCCAATGAGGCATTCCCTAGTGTCTTCACCTGCATCTTTCCTAGTGTAACCTTTGCTCACAACCATGAAGAACACACATGAACAATGGCATTGTTCCTTTGAGAATTTAAAGCAGAAAGGCTAAGAAGTCAATTGACTACATATGATACAAGAATGTGTTTCTGGACTGACAAGGGGCCTATGAGATAAAAGCCCTTGCCAACAAGCCTATCTGTGTTCAAAATCAGGGATCCAAATGGTAGAAGGAGAGAATTGATTCTGGCAAGTTGTTTTCTAATCTCCAGACAAGTGTGGCACACACGTGCCTCTTTCTCCCTGACATACACACTCATACTAAATAAGTGGATATGTAATAAAAGAAAATTTCCTGTAAACCCCAAACTAACAGGTCTTCATGCAAACTAATTTGAATTCTTCCTAACTTTAAAGTCCATATCCACTTCAGTCACCTCTTCTTTTTCCCCTACAGTTTAGGGACTTTGATGTAAGCTTTGGAATGGACTCAATTGCTCACATCTATAAGTTCAACATTTGTTGATAAACTGAGTCTAGCTTGGGCTACAAAGAGAGTTATGGGCCAGCCTGAGGTATAAATCTACAGGATAGGAATATGTCTCCAACAAGAACGTATCTTTTGGTCTAACCATGCAGAGTATGTGGTCAGTTTATTTTATGAGTAAATGTTCTTGGAGTGGGATTTTTTCCCAATTTGTTATCATTGTTATTCATGCCTGGCTAGGCATGGGGGGGGTGCACTGCTCTAGTACTTACAGATACTTAGAACTAGGACGCTTATGTTCCAGTGCAGCTATCTTAGGACTGGTTACATCAAAAACAGATTGTATTAATTGAGAGCAGATTACGATATATGGATTATGAAATATTTGAATTTTTCTCACCTAGGAAAGCAGAAGATGTTTATACAAGGGGCAGTAAATAATCTATACATAATCTTTTCTTGTTATAGGTAAGAATATGCAATATAAAGCTATGCAGCACATAGATGATTCAATGCATAATATTATGAACTCTTAAATCAATCATAGAGGCAAAAATTCCAGCCCTGGTAATAGAAAGGGTTAATTTGGTCATTCTCAACTTCTTTGTTAGAAAATTAAATAAGTAAAGAAAATAAAATAAGAACAGAAGAAAATAAAATTTCAGAACTCTAAAGACTTATCATTGATAGTTACTTGCATAAAAATGCAAAACTTAATGAAAATTAATGTTGGGGGCAAGAAAGTCACTTAATGAGGAGTGAAGCCTTAAGAATGGTCATTTGCCAGTCTCCATTGCTTTGCCATATTCATAAGAAAAGCCACATCATATGTACAGTACCCCTGGATAGCCTTATCATTGTATGCATATTAAGAAATCTCAGAGGTTTGGAAAGTCTTATTGGATATATATATATATATATACATATATATATACATGTATATGTATGTATATTTATATAGTGTGTGTGTGTATAGTCATTCCAAACTTAAGGAGGTATTTAGTGGACTTGTGACCTATATTACAGTCTGGGCATGTTCACTCTGTATACAGGTAATTGTCATGAAATTCCACTTGTGATAAAGAAAAAGAAAAGAATGAGTCAGCATAAATAAGATGGTATCTCCTATAAGACTTTGATGAAAGCCACAACAGAGACCAGATTTTAAAGTAGATATGAGGCAGTATCTGAAATTTATTCATGATATTCCTTTTAGAGATTTGTATATGTTGACCCACCATCAAAACTCTGACAGTTATTACTGCTTCTTTTTAATGATAGCACATAGAGAGCCTGAGCAACATATCAGAATCCCCATAATTATATAGCAAGCAGGAGCAAAAGTTAGTAATATTTCCATTTAATCACTCCAATTTTACACAGTCGAACACTAGCATTTTGTCAGATTAAAATTATCCTGATGTTTCCTGGTATTATAGAATCTTTGGAACATCTCAGCTATAAAAATGTCCTAAGGACTTCTGCATTGCTTAGATGTGTGTTGCTGAAAGGAATGTCGCTGATATAATGATACGCAATGTGAACAGAATTCTTTTTAGCCTACAGTTTTAGAGCTTTGCTTCATGTTTGGTCCATACAATTTCTTTTTGGCTTGTGTTGATGGAGGTCATGGTGGGAGGGTAAAGGAACTTTTTCAACTGCAAGGCAGCTAGGCCACAAAGACAGAGGAAGAGGAAGGCTGCAACACAATATCACATCCAAGAGCATAACTTAGTGTTCTAGTAGATTCTATGAGGGACCATTTCCTAAAATCTTACCAGCCCTCCTGGACAGTGGGGGAGGGGTGACATTAAGACCCAAATATTCTGACCTTAGATTATTCCTCAAAAACTTTGCCTACTTGATAATTTCTTGATCTACAAAAAGAGTGACAACAGTTACACCTTCTGTTTATTGGTAAAGCCAAAGATGGTGTTCTGGGAGACAATTTTCCTTTGATTTATTCAGATTTTAGTGTTGCTGGAAGTCACATGACTCATAATTCATTTTTACAAAACCCATACTCAACTAGCATTCTGGGGAAATGTTTTAAATATACCGTAACTAATTAACTATAGCTATATAATTTTAAGACACATGTATTAATAAGTTCAAACTCCACTGGTGACACATCCTTTGTATGCAGTAGCTGTTATGTAACAAAATTACTTCAATCATTTTCTGAAGTTTTAATATTTTCATTATAATAAAATCCTGTGCTTAAGCAGAAATTTCTCACTTCTTAAAATGACAACTAAGGACATTATGCTTTTGGTGGATGCTCGTGATGATATTCAGAATCTAATACTGAATGGGGATATAAAATGTGTATGACATTCAAACAGTTAAGAAAGATCCATCCCTTCTTTCAAGCAGGAAATGGATATCTTTGCAATCGTGGGAAAACTCTCAAGACTTAATAATACTCACACATAAATAAAATGTGTATCCAATTTTAAAATTCTAGTAAAATGAAAGATGTATGTGTGTGTGTGTGTGCACGTGTATCTAGAAGTATGTGCAGTGAGTATCTATGTGGTGTTTGTGTGTGTGTGTGTGTGGTGTATGTGTGCGTGGTGTGTGTGTACCTAGGAGTGTGTGCAGTAAATATCTCTGTGGTATGTGTGTGTGTGTGTCATTTAGTCACTGAGTTTTCTGCACTCAAATGCAAGGGTTTACTTGACTTGTCTTTGTGGGGAAACTCCTACGGTAGGTTCTGCAGTTAGTACACATGAACTCTCAATTGACTCTTTCAGTTGGCTCATATTACAGAGTGTTGCGCTAGTCTGCACTGTTCTGAATCTGGGGGACTGACAGGACAAGTGGACACAAAATGCCCAGGCACAGGTAGATCACATACAAAGAGAAACAGACCTCAGTGTGAACCCCCAATTCTGCTGCAGCAAGCTTATTTTTCAGAGTGAAAAATATTAGTTAAATGAATTTATAGCATGCCCACAGATTCTCGTGGAAGTGTGCTAAGTATGCCACAAATGCCTTTTATGGATAAGTGTGACATCCCTGGTTTTATGGCAAAAGATATTTACATTCAAAGGCTTAAGCAGTTTGTCCAAGGTCAAATCACTTAATTCAAGGGGGAAAATTGACAGCAAGAGAAAATTATGGTTGTGTGACCATCCCACAGTTCTCTTTACAGCCCATCAATTTCACCTTTCTCTTTGTGTTAGCATAACATTTTCAACCTGTGTTTCTGAAATGAGAGTCAAAAAGAACAGCGGAAAAGACAACCCCAAGTTCTTATATACATTGACTTCAAGCAGTTGCCTCCCCTCACACCACCACCACCAAGGTCTTTTGCTCTCAGGGGACAGAACTCAAGTTTTCTAACACCCTTTCCTCTGCAACTTCTCATCATATTTTCTTTTAACTTCACCTGTTGCCCTTCAGATGAGAACCTCTATTGTCTTCACACAGATCTATATTTCTGGCATTTTTAATGTTCTACTTTTTCTTTTGATATTAATCACTACACCAATTGCAGCAAGTTAAGCCTTAAGAAATTAAGACAATGCCTTAGAGGTCCTTTCTCTAAAACAAATGAACACAGTGGTAAATGGTTGCAGAGCCCCTGGCTAAAACCTGAATTTAATATCAACTTTCCACTGTGGGAATTATGGTTTACTGTTCTTCCTTCAGTCACCTTGCTAATTCTCTCTCTGCATTCCTGACTGCTCTAACTTTGTACATCCAGTCATTGTACTTTCCTCTCATTCTTGTCTCTCTTCTTTCCAGATGACTTTGCTTTTCCTTTTTGTTTAAAATTGCTTCGTTTTTGACAGGAAAGTCCTGACTATCGTGCGACTACTTAATAAAGTAATCTCGTTCTTGGAAGGGTTTTCCTGAGAAAATCCTGCTTTTCAAGGAGCATGAATGAGAACTTGATGGTAGTAATTTAATAACTACCAATAAGCGTTGCTTGATGGTTTCATGGGCCTAGTAATTTCCTAAGTATTTTCTACACTGTATTGCTTTTTTGTGTGACTACTTCCATAGAAATACCACCTCTGTTTAGGAGCTGTCAAGAGCAAGTGATAGTTGCAAATATTAATTGAGCAAAATCGCATAGCAGAGTCAAGATTCAAATTTTGCTTCTCTGAGTACAAACTGGGCTACAATCATTGAAAACAACCTTACCCCCTCTCTGTCTCCTCTCATTCTCTCTCTCTACTAGAATAAATAATTAAATTATTTCTTGTTTTCTTCCCTCAAAACCCTTCTATATAGCTTTCCTTATTCTCTTTCAAATGCCAAATGCATTGTCTAATTTTTGTTCACTTTGCTTGTCTGTCTTTTTTTTTTTTTTTTGCTATACAAAATTAAGGCCAGTTTACTTCTAATAAAATGCCAAAAAAGACAATCTGGAGTAAAATAGGGACAAGATATCACACCACTGTCCCCAATCTTTTCATAATATGAGATGAGACGTTAAGGAAGAAATGACACATAAAATTATTATAGTCGTTTTGGAAACTTCGTTATAAAAAATGTATATTCCTGAAGAGTATCCAACTTTGATTCAAAGAAACTACTTTTATCACTCCCTAGAGCTGCTGTTCTCCACAGGCAACACAAGTCATTTGCCTTCACAGTCACTTCCCATGCTTGTCAGCCTTTGTGAGTGTCTTTTACAGCCTCTCTGAGTTCTTAAGTCAGAACTCTGCCAGACATATTAATTGGCAAAGCTTCTTGGGGGAATCCAATGGGAGATGTGTGAGATATTGCTGAGCCTCAGATTGCCCTAAGTTGCCTAAGTTGTCTTACTGCCATAGTGAGTCAGCCTCATATGTCAGGAGCTGAAAATATAAGACCGAACAAGAGCTATGGTCTCTAAGTCTACAAATAAGATATT
This sequence comes from Ondatra zibethicus, assembly GCA_004026605.1. Taxonomy (NCBI): domain Eukaryota; kingdom Metazoa; phylum Chordata; class Mammalia; order Rodentia; family Cricetidae; genus Ondatra; species Ondatra zibethicus. The sequence continues at coordinate 13,477 of PVIU01022046.1, read as the reverse complement.
GCAAACACAGCTTTTAAAGATGTATTATACTTCTTGTATTTCTGTTTGCAAGTTTCTTCCTAGTATCTGCAAGAAGCATTGTATAACCTAAGACAAAGATACCCAGGGGAATACACGATTGTCTCTAGAGACATCCCTTCATAGTAAATGGTCACTAAATGTGAATAGTGTTAGTTTGTAGGTAATGAGCTCTTTTCAGGGAATAAGGACAGCATTAAAAAAAATTCATGTTGAAATTGAAAAGCAACTAGTCTTGATATTAGATTAACTTTATTTATTGATTGATTTTTAACACCAAAATGAAATGCTTTACTGATTTCCACAATGAGACCTTTTCATCTGCTCATGATGCTAAAGAAAGACATACAAATTTTAACAGAGCGATGGAGGGCCTTCAAACTAGTAAAGGACTGGCAGGCCTCTACTTGTAAAGTTGCTGTAAGACCTTGTGCAGAATCCTGAACCTATATACCTTTGGTTTCATACTTATAGAAATGAAAGAAATGCAGTCATACAGTCCTCTGCTGAACCTAACAGATAGTTTCCAAGCAGGCTGAATATTTTATCTGTTTGAAATGATCCTCTCAGGCTCAGGTGTGTGTATACTGTCATATTCGCTGCAGTTTTCATCGTGGCTGCTAGTGATTTGTGGGTCTTGTGCTGGAATCCCAGACCACAACTTCTTAAGTGAATGACGTGGCACTCTGCTTTTCAATACTAACATCTATTAGATGAAAATACAAATAAAAGCTATTGCAAACAACTGTTATGATGATTTAATAAGTCAATATGTATTAAAGCTTAGGGCAATTCCTAGAAGAATCATACAAGTTTTTCTTAAATAAATCTAAGTAGATTTTGCAATTTATGGAGAAAATCTGTAGCCTCTAGTCCCTTGAATTAAATAGAACATCACAGAAGTGTCCATGGGATGTGGGCTCTCTGAGACAACAGTTGTCTGACTAAATCATGTTGATATCCTGACATTTGCCACTTGCTGTTGTTTGATTTTAGCCCAATGTCTTACCTATTATATACACGTCAAGGACATTTAGGCTTCATTAATGGGATGTGTCAAGATAAGAACATCAGAAAAAAGTGGCTCTCTCTCTCTCTCCTATATATATATATATATATATATATATATATATATATGTATATATCAAGATTGTTTGCAGAGATAGTGGCTTTCCTTGTCAATAATGAGATTCATGGGGCAACAGTAGCATAAGTATTGCTCATGTCTATTCTGTTTTCTACTTGTCAGAGAGTGTGAAATATGACAGCTTCTGTTGCAATCAAGACAGTAAAGAGAGTACCAGTTTGAGGGGTAGGTACATAAAGCAAGTAGCAAGAGAGATTCTTTGATGCAAAATCTGGGTGGAAGCAATGATGCTAGCTCTCTCACCAAAAGCCAGGCAGCATATGTAGTTCATGAACTGGTCTTCACAAGAACCTATGAAATATATGTTGTTATTACACACACTTTGCAGGTATATAAGCCACATCAGGAATCTGACAACATTCTACCAAAGTCAAATACAAATAAGCCAGATAAACCAAATTATAGAATAGGGGTTCATGTTCCTTCTGCCATACAAACATGTGTGCATAAACAGTTAAGACAAAATAGCTAACTTGAGAAGGTCTTCCGCCCCCCACATCCTGTAGGGCTTGAATAGAACACTCTTCTGGTTGGCCATGTGCTTTATTCAAGATTAAAAACAATTATGCTTCAGAATTATCAACAGATGAAAAACATTCTATTTATCTTTTAAGATTATCCTTAGGAATGAAGATTGCATATACAAAACATAGTGAATGCTTAAATATTATTACTCATAACAATAACAAAGGCATTAATAAATATAAATAAGAGATGAGTAAAACAGGTTTGAAAATTCTTGTGTGTTAGCTCATTATCAATTTATATTAATTTGATTTTCTTTTCAAAGTGATATACTCATGAAACCCCAAGACAAAAATACTTCTAAGCAGCATTACCGAATAACCTGTGAAAATTAGACTCAGGGTCCCAACGGAAGGGAAACAGATGGGAATGCAGGAACGATAACTTACCCAGAGAAAACTTTCCCACAATGGGGATATTGGATCAAGGATTCATCTATTCATTATTAGAAGATACAAACAGATATCCAGGGAAGGCAATTTGAAGGTGGATTCATTTCATCACTCCTGGGATATTTTATCCATTTCTAAGAGTTTGATTCTTTTCAGATACTTTCTTTTGCTTCTATGGTTCATAAGATTTTTATAAATTTTCACAGCCTTGGGAATGAACTTGCTTAGCACAGAAAGTAAGTTCATATAGCTCTTATAACTGAGGCGAGGATTTGAAATTCAATTAATAGCAAAATTGTTTCTCCATCCTCTGAAAAGCAAATTATAGCTCAGTTCATAATACCACAAAATCCCTTAAAATGACAATTCTTGTTTCATCCTATTTTTCTGTTCATTGCCCAACTCCCTTATTAGTGAGTAGCTAAAGTCTCTTCCCAAACTGATGCCAACAAATCATATTCATATTCACTATTTTGGAACATGAGCGCAATATTCCCTATTTCAAATACAGTTAAAAATCAATTATTTAGAACTCGATCAAGGAAGTTACCTTATTTTCTACCTTTCTTCTACCAGCATTTAGCATTTAGACTTTAGAAACTTATGACAAAGGGGAGAATGGCAGTATTGCTTAAGAAAAGTACATTCACATATATATTAAACTGTTGTGGTTTACCAGTGCCTGGTCCCAGAATGCAGAAAACCTCCTTTTAACCTAATGGTTAAAATGTCAGTGTAGAGAGATTCTCTCTGATTGATTTCTCTACAAGTTATTTGTAAAGAAAGCTGAAATAAGTGGGGGGTGTTGAAGAAAAAGATTATCAGGTAATATAGATTTGTATAGCCAGGCCAAAGAAGGATGCCAGGAAGATGGGTTGGTCAGCAATATGCTTATTGCACAAACAAGATGAACTGATGCCATTCATTCCCCAGAGCCCACATTAAAAAGAACATGGTTGCCAATTGTTATATTCCTACAGTTATGAAGATAGAGACAGGGGAGTCCTTGGGTTCCCTAGCCAGGCAATCTAGCCATTTTTGGTAAGTTCCATTTTTAGACTTCCTAAAGACACAAAAGATACATAAATAATAAATTGACTGCTTTCTTTATAAAGATTTACAAATTAGGCTACGCACAAATCTGGTCACAAGAGGTGGCCAGTTCAGGTTATATAACTGCTTTTGCTAGGCTTCTTAGCTGGGGACATCCTTGCAGATTTCTGGGAGATTCGCTTGCACCAGGTTTTTACCTGACCCTAAAACATGCCACCTTTCCAGTACTCTCTTTCAGTAATCTCCCTCACTGTCACCAACCCCCAACTTGCTTGTTCATGTTCCCACCTCCATTTGCCTTCAGTCCACTCATGAAACCTCTTCTATTTCCCTTTTCCAGGAAGATCTGTTATCCCCCGTCACAATAAATCCTCCTTGTTACCCAGTTTCTCTAGGTCTGTTGCTTGTAGAATATTTATCCTTTATTTTATAACTCATATCCACTTATGAATGAATACCTCTCATGTTTGTCTTTCTCAGTCTGGGTTACCTCACTCAGGATATGTTTTCTAGTTTCATCAATTTGCCTTCAAATTTTCTGGTGTCCTGGTTTGTAACAGATGATAGGTGCTTAGCCCAGTTGTCATCAGAGAGGCTTTATGCAGAAACTGATGGAAACAGATACAGACCCACAGCCAATCATTAGGCAGAGTTCGAGAAATCCTGCAGAAGAGTGAGAGAAAAAATTGTAGGAACCAAAATGGTCAAGGACACCACAAGGAAACTCATAGAATAAACTAACCTGGACTCATAGGAGCTCATAGAGGCTGAATCAACAACTAAGGTGTCTGTGTGGGACTATCCTAGATACATTGGATACAGGTTACAGTATTATAGCTTGATCCTCTTGTAGGACTGCTAATAGTGGGAACAAGGTTGTCTCTGACTCTTTTACTGGCTTTTGGGACCCTACTCCTCATAATGTATCACCTTGGCCAGACTTAATACATGGGGAAGTGTAGCAGGAGGGAGCGGCTTGTTTGTCCCAGCCACCCAGAACTGAAATAATCACACAGAAGCTGTATTAGTTAAAACACTGATTGGTCCATTAGCTCTGGCTTCTTATTGGCCAACTCTTCCATCTTAATTTAACCTATTTCTACTAATCTGTGTATCACCACAAGGTCATGGTCTATCAGCAAAGTTTTAGCACATCTATTTCCAGTGGTGGATCCAAGGCATCTTCCTGATTCTTTCCTTCTCCCAGCACTCATTTCTGTCTGACCTGCCTACCTAAGTTCTACCCTATCAACAGGCCATGGCAGTTTCTTTATTCATTAACCAAGAAAAGCAACACACAGACAGAAAGACCTCCCACAGTAAAGAATTACAGATTTACAATAGGAAAGATTCAGACATAAAAGACCTTTAAATGTACACAGTGTTGGATAAATGTACATAGGCTTGGAAGAGAGAATAAAAAGAGTATAGAGAGTCATAAAATAAAGTTAATGCTTTTTTTTTTTAAAAAAAAAGGTTAAAGTATTTTAAGAGACAGAGTACAAATAATCATAGGTTAAAAGTAGTAAAGAAAAATAAGCCACATAAATGTTGACTATTCACAGAGACTCTCCATTATGTATATTATTGTGTTTTTCTTTGAATTTTTTGACTGTGAAGGAGCTAAGTACAGAAATAAATTTCATTGTATGGGCTGCTAAGCTACACGACCATGTATATTATAAAAGTATTTTGACTTCAAAATTTGGGTCTAAGGATAAGTTGCTTTGGAGAAGAGGTTCTTCTTTTGCTTTCACAGAAGATGAGAACCTGTGGATTGCTTCCAGACCAATATGGTTTGATAGACCACGTTCCCCTGAAAGGTTGCCATGAACACCCTCAAAAAATTACTTCACCCACACTTTCTTGATCCATTCTTCCATTGGGGTTACCTAGGTTATTTACAGGTTCTGGCTATTACAAATAATGCTACAATCAACATAGTTTCACAAATGCTTTGTAGTATGATTGGACTTCTCTTGGGTACATTCCCAAGAGTGGTATTGCTGGATCCTGAGGTAGGTTGATTCTCAATTTCCTGAGAAACTGCCACACTGATTTCCAAAGCGGTTGCACAAGTTTGCATTCCCACAAGCAATGAATGAGAGTTCCCATTACTCCACATCCTCTCCAGCATAGGCAATCATTGGTGTTTTTGATTTTAGCCATTCTGACAGGTGTAGGATGGTATCTCAACGTTGTTTTGATTTGTATTTCCCTGATGGCTAAGGAAGTTGAACATGACCTTAAGTGTCTTTTGGCCATTTGAACTTCTTCTGTTGAGAATTCTCTGTTCAGATCCTTACCCCATTTTTTTAAATTAGGGTATTAAGAATTTTAAGGTCTAGTTTTTTGAGTTCTTTGTATATTTTGGAGATCAGACCTTTGTCTGATGTGGGGTCAGTGAAGATCTTCTCCCATTTAGTAGGATGCCTTTTTGTCTTAATGACTATGTCTTTTGCTTCACAGAAGCTTCTCAGTTTCAGGAGGTCCCATTTGTTCATTGTTGCTCTTATTGTCTGTGCCATTAGGGTTTTACATAGGACATGGTCTCCTGAGCCTATGCATTGCAGGCTGCTTCCCACTTTCTCTTCTATCAGGTTCAATGTGGTCAGATTTATATTGAGGTCTTTAATCCATTTAGACTTGAGTTTTGTGCATGGTGATAGATAAGGGTCTAATATCATTCTCCTACAGGTTGACATCCAGTTATGCCAGCACCATTTGTTAAAAATGCTTTCATTCTTCCATTGTATAATTTTAGCCTCTTTGTCAAGTATGAGGTGTTCATAGGTTTGTGGATTAATATCCAGGTCTTCTATTCAATTCCATTGGTCAACATCTCTGTTTTTATGCCAAGACCAAGATGTTTTCATTACTGTAGCTCTGTAATAGAGTTTGAAGTCAGAGATGGTAATGCCTCTGGCAGTTCCTTTATTGTATAGGATTGTTTTGGCTATCCTGGGCTTTTTGTTTTTCCATATAAACTTAGTTATTGTTCTGTCAAGGTCTATGAAGAATTGTGTTGGGATTTTGATGGGGATTGCATTGAATCTATAGATTGTCTTTGGTAGAATTGTCAATTTTACTATATTGATCCTACTAATTCAGGAGCATGGGATATCCTTCCATTTTCTGGTATCCTCTTCGATTTCTTTCTTCAAGGTTTTAAAGTTCTTGTCAAATAGATCTTTCACTTCCTTGATTAGTGTTACCCCAAGATACTTTATATGCTTTGTGGCTATCATGAAAGGTGATGTTTCTCTGATTTCCCTCTCTGTTTCTTTATCCTTTGTGTATAGGAGGGCTACTAATTTTTTTGAGTTGATCTTGTATCCTGCCACTTCACTGAAGGTTTTATCAGCTGTAGAAGTTCTTTGGTAGAGTTTTTGGGGTCACTTATGTACACTATCATATCATGTGCAAATAACAAAAGTTTGACTTCTTCCTTTCCAATCTGAATCCCCATGATCTCCTTATTTTGTCTTATAGCTATTGCTACGACTTCAAGCACTATATTAAGAGATATGGAGAGAGTGGACAGCCTTGTCTTGTTCCTGATTTTAGTGGAATTGCTTTGAGTTTCTCTACGTTTAATTTGATGTTAGCTGTTGGTTTGGTATATATATTGCTTTTATTATATTTAGATATGATCCTTGTATCCCTAATCTCTCCAAGACCTTTATCATAAAGGGGTGTTGATTTTCGTCAAATGCTTTTTCAGCATCTAATGAAATGATCATATGGTTTTTTCTTTCAGTTTATTTATATGATGGATTACATTGATATATTTTCATATGTTGAAGCAGCCCTGCATCTCTGAGATGAAGCTACTTGATCACATAAACAAAGGACACTAAGTTTATAGCTCACAAGCCCAGAGAAGCCAAATAGCAAGGTGAACCCAAAGAAAAACATATATAGATCCTCCTGGAAATTGGAAGCAAAGAAGCTCGCTAGGCAAAGTTGGAAGCAAGGGGGTGGGGATAGAGGTGGGGGTAAGGGGTGGGGGAAGGGGAAGGGAGAAGGGAAGGACTGGGGAGAGGTTGGGGGATTGGGAGGGTGGAGATAGAGGAAAGGTGGATATTGGAAAGGGAATAAGATATCTACATTAAGGGAGTCATTTTAGGATTGGCAAGAGACTTGGCTATAGAGGGGATCCCAGGTATCCAAGGTGATGTCCCCAGCTAGGTCCTTGGGCAGCAGAGGAGAGGGTGCCTGAACTAGCCTTGTCCCATAGTCACATTGATGAATATCTTGATTACCACCATAGAAATATTGTCTGATGGATGGAGATAGAGACAGAAACCCACATTCACATCAGAGCAATGGACTGAGCTCCCAAGGTCCAGTTGAAGAGCAGATGGTGGGAGAAGATGATCAAGTAAGTTAGGACCGTGAGGGGCATGTCCACCCACTGAGACAGTGTGCCTGAACTAATGGGAGCTCACGAAATCCAGCCAAACTGGGACTGAAGCAGCATATGATCAAACTGGACTCTCTGAAATTGGCTGCCAATGGGGGCCGACTGAGAAGCCATCAATAATGACACTAGAAACTATCTCTTCTGCATGTATTATCTTTTAGGGAACCTAGTCTATTTGGATGCACACCTTCCTAGGCCGAGATGGGGGGAGGGCCATGCCTTCTTTTAAGGAAGCAGGGGGAGGGACGAGGGGTGAGGGACAGTGGGATGGGACTGGAGAAGGGGAAGAAATGTAAATATTTTTGAATGAAAAAAACTAAAAGAATATGAAAAAAAATTACTTCACCCAACTGCTAACTGAGATAAACCCAGCACACAAGATATACCATAAAGAACCTAATTAACAGCATCCCCAAACAGCAGGGAGCAGGGTGAATGAATCTACACCCATATTCCCATATATTGACTATAAATGTTTGTTTACATTCAAAGTGGGATATGATATAGATATGAATAATTTGCATTGTTATGAATGATACAAATTTAAGGTCAATTTTGTTATATGTATTTGTATTTCTGATCTTGATTAAGGTATTGTGGTTTTGTAGCTCACTTAAAAATGTAGTGTATAATTAAGAAATAAAAGTTAATACATAATAGTCAAGCTTATAGTCATGTTATTTAGATTTTCTAGATGTACAGAGATGTATTTCAGTTAGATAGATATTCAAATCTTTCAAAGACATTCAGAATATGGCATTTAAAATGTTTTAATAACTTAGGACTTTTCATGACAATGAGACACGTTTGCTCCTAGCAGCACCAATTACTTTGAGAGGAAAATGGACATCAAAGAGACTCCTTAGCCATTTGGGCAAAAAATTGCTCTTGCTTGGACTGTTTAACTGTACATGCAGGGCCAACAGAGAAATGACTGCTGAACTCTTCTAAAGGTGATATGGTCCTTCAGGGTTCCTGCTTCATGAAAAAGTTTGTGAGACATCCTGCAGGATACAGAAGAAAGTGACTGGGAAACTGCCAATATAGGTAGAATTGTCTTTAAAATTTCCTGCTTCAGGGAAAGTCTGCTGGATACTATGGGCTTGTAGGCTGAATATGGATGCCCATTGGTGCAAAAGAACTTTGGGTGACTGCCCAGGCAGTGAGATGTCTCTGTCATTTTTAGAGTGTTGGAAGTTGCTTACAATGCACTTCCTGTTTACTTAGGTAATATTATATCCTTCTGTAGTCTTTGATGGAGTTAAAGGATTTAACTTACAGTTTTCCTTACTTATAATAAAAGATAAAGTAGATATAAATATTGTAACTATAATTCTTGCTAAAATTTTACTATTTCAAAGCCTTTCTTTTTGTTCAAACAGAAAAGGGAAATGGTGTGGGAGGTACTTCTGTCTGTGTGTTGCTTTTCTTGGTTAAAGAATAAAGAAACTGCCTTAGCCTGTTGATAGGGCAGAACTTAGGTAGGCAGGGAAGACAGAACTGAATGTTGAGAGAAGGAAAGAGTCAGGGAGACGCCATGGATCTACCACTGGAGATAGATGTGCTAAAACTCTGCTGGTAGGCCACGACCTCATGGTGATCCTCAGATTAATAGAAATGGGTTAAATTAAGATGGAAGACTTGGCCAATAAGAAGCTAGAGCTAATGGGCCAAGCAGTGTTTTAATTAATATAGTTTCTGTGTGATTATTTCAGGTTTAAACTAGCCAGGCAGCCAGGACAAACAAGCAGCCCCCTCCTGCTACATGGAAATGCTTAGTTTTCCTGCAGTTTTGTATGTCATGTTTTGTTGATACTCATGAGAAACCTGTCCGTTCCTAAACAGAAACTGAGGAGGAGTGGATTGGAGGGTGAGAACAAGGCGGGGATGGAGGGAGTGATTGGGAAGAAATATGGGAAGAGAAACTGTGGCTGGAATGTAAAACAAACAAATAAACAAACAAACAAATATGTATGAATGCATTTTTATAAAGATACCAAACAATTGAAACAAACATGTAAAAAGGGAGATGACTAAGAATGTGCATTCATGATATGGAATATTATGTTTCCATGAAAAATAATTAGGTAGATTTATTTGTAAAAGTATTATACATAAATCAAACATGAACATGTAATGGTTACTTTGTGATATATATTATGATATATTAATGTAGTGTGTAGGGAATGTATTCATAGAGAATATTGTTGAATGAAAAGTTTTATTGACACAAGTAATGCAAAAATCATAAGCAAAATAATCATTACTCTTCAACAGATACACTGCACAAAAATGTTGAGGAAAAGGCCTTCATGGTTTATGTAAAAATGACGATTATCTTTGACAGCCCATGAAATAATAAAGTGATACATTTTTACACTTGCTTATTATATTGTTACTTTGAATATATTCTATTACTTACATTTTTTAAAAAAGTAATTCAAAATATATGAGCACCTTACTTACTCATTAAAGATGGTCAGTTCTTTTAACCTAACTGTGAAAGACTCAATCACGGTGGTGAGTACAGAAATCTCAAATTTCGGCTAACATTCCAGAACATTTTGTTTATGCACATCCAACACAGAAGTAAAGAAACCCGAAGACAGCAAGTAAGAGTGCAATATGGGGTCCAAACATTATTTACTGTTTAGGGATAGCTAGGATCAATTTTATATGGTCTACAGCCAGTGCTAGTTTGAAAGTACCCACGTTATGATCCAATAAGAAAATAAATAAGACAAAATGGCAGACGAGTGATAAAATATACCTTTATTACATATAAAATGATGTTGAAAGATGTATCTGCCTATGGACCATTGGTCTTAAGAATTTTAATCTATAGAATTGAACAGATTTTTCAGCTTCATCTTTCAGGGCTCTGAGGAAAAAAAAAATATCTGGTGCCCCAACAGATTTATTGTAAGAGTAATGAAGTACCCAACATATTTGTGCATTTATCAAAAAGTCACTTTTTCTCTCCTAAAGAATAGCGAGGACTGTGGAGAAGCCAGCAATGCTATCATATGATCCTTCTTCATGAAAAGAAAGTACTCAGAATTAACATGATGGAACCTTTAACAACATAGAATAATATGAGGCAAAGCCACTCAAAGCAAAGATACACTGTTTAAGTGTTATCTCTACCATTCAAATCCATCACCTACTAAAATCAATGCCTGATGCTTCAAGTAATGCCTTTCTTCATACTGGGTTAAAATTGAGTCAATACTTTTAAGATATCGCATATTATTGATAGATTAATGACACTTAGTTTTTAACTTCATATGTGTCTATCTATTACCTTTGTGGTCCCTAATCACAAAAGCCATTTAATTGCTCTGGCCTTAACCACACTTTTTTGACCATTATTACTCAAAGAAAGGAACAAAACGTATTATGAATTTGCACTCGGAGACATGGAATTCCTGTCAGTGCCTTCACATGTATAAGCTAGGCTTTAATTATTAGGTGATAAGGAGTTTTCCCCTGGTCCAAACCTGTACTCTACTCCACATCCACTACTTGGGAGTAAAGTTATCTGACTTGAGCCATTCCTAGATGGGTTCAAGAGCCAGAGAAAGACCTACCAATCCTTAATCTCAACTAAGAAAAACCTATAAACTGCTCAGTTTAATTGTGGCTATGGATCAAAAGCCAAATGATGCTGAATGGAAGCTTTAGGTTTCCTTTTATACATTTCTAATACAGAAATTTGAATGTTCTTACTGCTGAAAATTGTATGTGTCACATGCATTATGAAAATCAGATAAAATTTAAAGTATAACTGTTTTTAAGGCTCTTCAGAGTTTGGTTTTCTCTTCCTATGCTCAATACTCAAATTTCATCTATACGTTGACTGTGCTGAGATATGAACATCTTAATCAACTTACTCATTGTTCTAAGGATTGTCCCAAGGATGATGCTGAGAAATAATAAGAGGCCCAGCATGAAACTGGGTGCACAAGGTAGTCAAAGCTTTAAGAAGTTTTTTAGATTCAAACAAACAACAAAAAATTATAGTTGTTTTTTGTCCCCCCACTCCTGTCACTGCGCCAATCATGTTTTTATGAATTATTAGTTTGAAGTGTATGCTGGCAGAAACTGAATATGCAAATTCAAGATATTTGATTGTTTACAGAAGACTGTATTTGAGTAAGTGCGCATTATATGTTTCCCAGTGGACTTGATACAATGTTACCTATAAGTAACAAGAAGATATTTAACTTACTTAAAATTCTAAACTGTTGAGTCCTCTCTGAAGGAGGAATGGTCACCCATTTTTTAGTTCAGACAGAAGGCACAGTCTCTCTCCTTTTCTACTCGGAACTCCAGGAGGGACTTGAAGAGTGCAGAAGCACAAACAACTCAACACTACAAGAGGTTCAGTCATTCTCCTCTTCCATTCTACTGAATCACATTGGAGGTCTTTGGAAGAATGCCATAAAGATTAGATAATATATTCTCTTGCTCACATCTAAAACTAGTTTAAGATTTCCTACATGATAGATTTTACAGCAATAGGAACTGTGCTATCATTTTATGTTCTATAAAACACTACAATAAAATTAACAACTTTAGATCATCCTTGTTTCTTGATGCACAGATTCTGTAATTTGGAGATATTTACTTGTTTCTTTGCTTCACTGTTGCAGAGATTATATGTCAATGGGAAATATGAACAAATGTCTTTCACTCAAGTTACAGAACATCCATTAGCCAAAGAAACAAGTGCATACAACCTACATTGGTGAAATAATGAGTTTATTGGGGTTACCTACAGAATCACTGCTGTGTCACCAAATAAACCAATATCACAACAGCAAGAATCACAGCTCACAAAACTTATCATAGGATTTCCATGGACAATAAATAGACACATGTACAGAGGAGTTTTTTCTATTCTAGTAAATGATCATACACACACGCACACACACACATATATGATATGAGAGTGTTATGTTCATGACTCTTGTAACTTTATTGGGAAATGTGTGTCTTCCATTTTAATGTTATAAAGGGTTTGTTTAAACTTAAAGAAAATAACTGCATAATAGTGACACCCAATACTAAAAATAAGACAACAATTGGGTCAGGTAGTCTCTGAAGTTCATATAGACTAGCGAGCCTGCTGTGAGACACTTACATCCACAAGCCTCACAGCCAAACAGATAATCAACATTTATGCATGTTCCTTTTGCAATGGAAAAAATGCTTTTTCTAATTTTGCTGAGGTTTACATAGGTCATCTCTCTGTAAATACCTATCAAGTCAAATATCCAAATTATTTAATGTGCTTTTCCTTCTTCCTTTAGATTATTTTCCTTCCTGTGCTGAATGATCTCTGACAATGATTATCATCTTCTTAAAAGCATGTCTTCAGTTGAAGCAGAAATACATCACTTTGCCTCTCCCTTTCTTTTCTCCAGCCTCTCTGTTTCCCTCCCTTGAGCCCATCTCATGCCTTCTACACTAACGTTGATAGTCTATCTTGCAGTGAATATTATTTCTATATATGTACTTATATAAAAGCATATAAGGACAATCTTACAAAAGCATGACCTGCAGAGTGCATTTGAATTGGTGTTCTCTACAAAGGAGGGCACTTACTCCAAGAAGAAGCTAGTTCTCCTTTTCTCCAAAGTCATAAGTTACCTATGTTTTGTCAAGGTGTAGAATACAACACAGCTTTTCTTTTCCAAGTTATCGTGCCTATTGTTGGCAGATGGAGAACCCACAAACAATGACACCAGGACCTATCTTTTCTGCATGTATTAACTTTTTGAGAACCGAGTCTTTTTGAATGCACTCCTTCCTAGGCCAGGAGGGATGGGGGTGGGCCTTGGACTTCCAACAGGGCAGGGCACCATGCCCTCTTTCAAGGAAGAAGGGGGAGGGAGGAGGGGTGGGGGGTAG
>PVIU01022045.1:9737-30338 GCA_004026605.1 Ondatra zibethicus | reverse complement strand
ATCTATCTATCTATCTATCTATCTATCTATCTATCTATCTATCTATCTATCTATCTATCTATCTATCTTTAGCAGTGTCAGGAACGGACCTGGGGCCTCAGGCATGCTAAGCAGAGCTCCACCACTGAGTGAGCTCTATGCACAGCTCCAGATTATTTTGTGACTAAAATGTTTCTTGTATCAAAACCAAGAGTCACATTGAAAGCATGATCAGAGAAGGGAGCCAGGAGAACGTAATTTTCCCCTCGTGGATCCCTGCAAGAGAAGGCCTGAGGCTAGCGAGTAGGGTTTCACCCAGGCTCTGTCATGTGCTGGGTCTATTTCATGCTGGGCCTTGATATCCTAATCTGTGCAGTGAGGTAAATAGACAAAAATTCTTCTAAGTCCAGGATTCTACGTTTGAAAAGGTCATCTTTGTCTCGCTCCTCTTTGCCTGGCTTATGTGTCTCAGAGATCCACGGTCACTGGCAAACTGAAGGAAAACATCTCATGATTTTAGCCTGAGAAACAGAAGCAGTCTCAATATATTTAGGCAGAGAAGGTACTCTGAACATTCTGAAACCGGTTCTGGGAAAGGATGGCCATTTTAGTGATGAATTAGGGATCTGATTGCTTTCATGAAAAGCAGAGAGACAACGAGAGAGAAGCAGCCCTGCCTTCCCTCTCTTGGACTCGACCCTGTCCTCCCTTTCCACACTTGCAGCCAGAGCCCAGCAGGCCCCTGCCAGGATCCTTCCCCCTGTGCCCATGTGCACAGCTGTGCTTGGGGAGGTGCTGAGTGGAAGGACTTCTCTGAGGGCAAACTCCAGCCGGCTACAAAGCCAGCAGACTACTCACCGGAGGTCTCTTCCAGACGAACTGGATGGGGAACTTCTGGCTATAAAAGAGAGAGGTCTCGTCTGGCGGAAACTCGGGATCCAGATAAAGAACTTTCTTCTCCAGGCACTTCTTGTGGAGCTGCTCAAACGTCTTCTCTTTCACTCCAATAATTGGAAAATTGCGGCTGATGATGGCTGAATAGATGCCACTTGGGTGTCCAACCCCAGCCTCAGTGGTCTTTCCTTGGGTTGGGTGAGGACCAGGCCCTGGGGACCTGGGCTCAGCCCCTGTCCTCGGGGCCACAGTCGCACTAATGACGGTTGGCATGGCAGGCAACTTTGGAAGGACAACGTTTTTAAAGAGAACAAGATTCAGCTACCTTCAAGGAAAGGAAGCAGTTACAAAGCGGAAGTTGAAGCGATCCTTTCAACTGAGAGAAAAATGGCCACACTCACTTCAAAGTTTAAATCCTATCGGAAAGCTGGCTGGCTTACGACCAGCTTAACCAGTTGAGCTGTGATCCTGGAGCCATAGGTGTTCCTGAAGGAGAGGCACTAACACTAAAGGATTTCGAAGCAGTTTCTACCTGGGGGCTCCTACCAGCAGCATGCTTGCCAGAGGGAAAGAAAGAGAATGAGGGTTGTGTTTCAGTGGCCTGAAGATGCTTAAGCCAGGAAAACTAAAAATAGATGTGAAGTGAGATGGTGTGCATGAGAGGAGAAGGGCCAGTGTGTGGACAGACTGAGAAGCAGAGAAGGACCCAGCTGGGCATTTCTACACTGACATTGAGAACTTGTACTGTCAAGACACGAGAACCCAGCTAAGTGTGTTATGGGCTAGGAGAGATACATGCAGGCTACTGAAGCCGTGGTCACAGGATGCACAGAAAACAGTATTTGAACAGCTAGCTGGGATCCAAGCCATGGGAATTCTGGGGGCATATTCCATATGTTTTAGAGAGCATGATTCTTACTTTATAAAATGTTAGAATATGAGAATGTCACTTAATATTAGAGTATCTTTTCTAGAATGTTCTGGAATCAGCTTTCAGTCCAACTGGCTAGAAAATGCCACTCAGCAGAATTTTCAGCCAGGAAGATCCATCCCTTCTCGGGACCTAGACACCTCCTGCCTCTGACACACACTGAGAGCAAGCCTACTACACAATGTGTACCCTAGTAGATTATTTGTTTAACCACACCATATCAGCATCTAGACAGAAGCTGGAAATGGATACTGAGTCCTAGGACATAGTGGCTAGACTCAGCTTCAAGGCTTATTAACTGAGAATGATGGTGGCTGGGGAAGGGAACTGCTTGCCGGGTTTCCTCCTGGCTTTTTGCCCGTGATATAGTCGCTCTCCCCATCTGAAGTCTGACTGAGGAGACTTGTCTATTCCTAAGTGAGCAGCTTCACAGATCCAAGTTAAAAAGTCTTGGGAAAGGGTGAGAAGTGACAGCTGGAATAGGGCACTGGGCGGGAGGCATGGATCAGCAGCAAAGCACTTGGCATGAGTTTGAGGGTCTGAGCTTCCATGTAGCGAGGTGCAGTAGCATGTATGTCTCCCACCCAGTGCATCTAGGGAGAGGTGGGAAGTACAGACAGGCAAACCCCAGAACGGGCCAGGTTGTCAGCCCCTGCAGCGGCAAACAACAAAAAGACCCTGTCTCAGATAAGGTGGAAGGCAAGGAGCAGCACCCCAGTTGTCCTCTTCTATGTGTGCCAGGGTAAATGTGTACATGTGCATACCCCCATTACACACAGAAACATACCACACACATATACCCCCCCCCCCCACACCAAGAAAGAAAGAGAGCATGATTAGGTTTATGAATTTTGCTAATGTAACTTGAAGGAAACCTATGTCTCAGCTACTGGAACTACCAACTTATCTTTCTATCCCTCTAAGAAAATGCCCAAGGTATCACTGCTCTTGAAGGAACATAAAGAAGAGCAGTTTCTGAAGGCTGGCTATCCAGGTTCAAAGTCTAGGTTGGCCACTAATGGCTATGAGTGTATAACTTTAGCTGAGTTACCTTGTCCTTTCTTCCTATGAGCCAGTCTTCTCTAATGGAAAACTGGTATGACGATAGACATTCTGTTGTTGGGTTGGTGTAAGGATTAAACAGGTTAACTCATGTAATGCATTTAAAACGCTGTCAGGGTGTCTTAAGCACTCAGCAAGGAGTTAGGAAAGGCCTGAATTTACATCACTTTGGGGTTAGGTTGGGTTGAATGACCATTCACTCATGGTGTCAATTGACCGTCCATCACTACAACAAAATAAATGAGATAATTAACTTATGTAGACAAAAAGGGTTATCTTGGCTCACATTTTAGAGGCCCCTGCCCATATCAATTAGCTCTGTTGTTTCAGGCCTGTAAAAAGGCCCATGGGAGAAACTTGTGGCAATGCAAAAACATCTACCTCATGACCAGGAAGCAAACAAAGAGGGAAGCTATAGTAAAACACCATGACCAAAAGCAACTTATAGAAGAGTTTATTTTGGCTAACATTCCACAGTGAGAGTTCATAACAGCAAGGGAGGCGTAGCAGCAGGTGCTGGAGCAGGTGGCTGAGTGCTCAACAGCACACAGGAAGCAGAGCAGCCAAACAGGAACTGGAGGGACGCTATAACTGAGCAAAGCCCACCCTCAATGACATACTTTTAGCAAGGATGCACCTCCAAAAAGTTCCACGACCTCCCCAAACAGTGCCACCAATGGGGGACCAAGTGTTCAAACATATGAGTCTGTAGGGGGCATTTTTCATTAAACTACCATAGTGGTACACCAGATATGAGAGAAATAGAACATGATCTTATGGAATATACACTCTAGTAGGGAAATACACAGTTGTCCTTATAGCACTAAGGCACACCCTTGAGAATGTAAAGTAGGGTACAATCATCTGTGGGGCAGCATTTCAGAGAAGGGCAAAATCGCTGCCAGTGGGTACTGGGTGGGGTGGGGTGTCAGGTAGTAGGAATTGGGTTGGGTCTGGAAGGGTGGTAAGCTGTACTGGTGGAAGCAGCGGAGGGTGCTGTGGTTAAGGAAAGAAAAGGCAGAAAGGTAGCAGTTGCAGGTGGCTACATGGAAGAAATGTAGTGGGAGGCTCATATTTTGAGGAACTGAGGACTCCCCAGTAGCTTCTGAAGCAGACAGCAGGGAGTCTTGGGGTCTCCAGAGCCAGAAGCATTGGGATGCAATGCTATGTTACAATATTCAAGACCGTGCCAAGACACATTAGAACTCAGTGCAAAAGGAAGTCAGTAACACTGAGCTTCTTTACTTAAAATCTTTTGCTTAGCCTGTTTTTTGTATTCATTTTGATTTTTAAAGACATGCATTAAAATATTACTTATTTTGATTATTGATTGTGTCTAAAACAAGTGCCTCTTACTTGTGTTATTATAGTCCCAGTCCTGTGTTCTATTTTTGAAGTTCACTTGTGGGACATGGGTATCTATTTCATTATTACTATTTATAGCTTATTCATGTTATGAATATTCTTTGATTAGTAGAGAGTATTTAGTAAAATATAATTAAAAGGAGTACATCAGAATTTGAAGATTGACTTGGTACTTTTGAGTCTGAGAAGCAAGAAAGGGACACTAACCCTAGAGCTCCTGAGTCACTGTCTCCGGAGAACTTTCCACAGCCCTGACCATGCAGGAGAGGGCGCTATGCCTGCGTTGCTGTGGTGGAAGCCCCACACACGGGCCTCCTGAGGAGCTCCAGGGCGGGCTGCTCGCTGAGCTCTAGCAATGGCTCAGGGCTTTGTGGGTCTGTGGGAAGGGCAGTGTTTATACAGTGTTCCAACAATACATCTTTAGATGTAAAATTTAAAATCTTATTTTTGATTTTTTGAGACAAGGTCTTTTTTATGTGATACAGCTTAAGCTGGTCTTGAACTAATGATCCTCTGCCTCAGCTTCCTGAGTACTGTGATTACAAGAGGGGTCACCAAACCTGAAATCTTCAAATCTGAAATCTACTGGTCATCAGTACACTAGAGATAAGCAAAATATCATTTTTTTTCCAGGGAAGCCAATTGGACGGCAGCATAGATGTCACAGGAGGCCAGGTGGGTGAGTGGTCCAGAGGCTCCCACCCTCATCACCAGGGCACCTGCCCATCATCTGATATGGACCTCCCAGTCATCAACTGTGCTCAGGGAGAGCTTCTCCAGACTCAGGGTGGATGTTTTGGCGTAGTATGTAAAAGCTGCAGGATGAACTCTACCATCTAGATAGTAAGACAATAAAAAGATACTGTGAGAAACCAGGAGAAAAATAATCTTCCCCCCAAATCTGATACGTTGTCTGGCACTCTCAAACGATGTTACACCTCACTTAGGAGAAGCCGGCAGTACTTTTATTCATGAACTCCTGTGAATGCTTTAAAACATGAAAAATCTCATTGTTTGGAGTATAATCCTTATTAGAAAGAAACTGTAAGGAGCAAAGTGATTTATTCAAGAAATGCAGGAGGTGAGGGAGGACACAATTCTACTCCATCCCTTGAATTAGTTGTTTTAAAAGACTAAGAATTCTCCAGGGCTGAAGATGGCTGTAACCTATTATAAATTAAGAAACACCTAGAATACTATTATAGGCCTTCAATAATTTCTCTTAGTAAATATTAACTGTGGGCAGAAAGACCAATTCATGAAGAGAAGCAGCTTGGCCTACTCACTCTAGACTAGAGAACCAAGGAAGGGCAGGGAACAAACCGTCTCTTTACTGCAGATACTTCTGGGTGTACAGGACAAATGAATAAGTAAGAATGAACTGTTTGCTTACCAGATGAGTGAGTAGTCACAGAAGATGGCTTCTTCCTAAGGCCTAAGACCAAGATCTGCTCCACTATGCACTTGCTGGGATAACGGCCTTTCTCATCAGCACACCTGAAACAGGTACAAATGGTATTAGGAAAAGGAGAGGACGGGTTTTTAATTGGTCATCAGGTCAGCATCTCCATCCTTGTGAGTTCTTCCTGTCTGTCTCTATGGAATCATACAGGAGCCATATTCAGTAAGACAAAGAGATGTAGCTAGCAGGGACTAAGGTAATCAGTGGCCACATCAATCTCCCTAAACCATTTAAAAGACACAGCATGGCTTGGACATTACAATCAAACTGAAAGAAGCCAGATATTTAATTAATTGGTGCATGGAAGAATGCAGGTATCAATGAATACTTAAGCTAAGTAGTTTCATTTTGTAGGCAGCTGGAGAAAAGATAAGGACAAAAAAGAAGGAGCTTCCAGGGTCAGCAATTAAAAATACAATGACCTTCACCATTCATTTATATGAATAATATCTTCAAGATTTTCTATTAGTAATTTTTATTTTATGAACATAAGTTTTTGGCTACATGTATGTAAGTGTGCCATATGCCCTTATAGGCCAGAAGGAGGAAGGAGGGTCAGAGCTCCTGCAGCTGGAGTTACAGACCACACGGATGTTGGGAAGTGAACTTGGGTCCTCTTCAAGAGCGACCAGGACTCTTTAACCCACAGATTACCTCTCAATTCGCTAAATACCGACTTAAAACTTGAGCTATCCATTTACTTGAAGATGCCAAGAGGGTAGCATAATCTGGGAAGAGCCACAGGTTTGTAGCTGCCTCACCTGCTGGTCAGAACACTGGAACAGAATGAAAACCTGCGGTGTGAGAACTGGTCCTGGTGGAGATACTGGAATGAATGGCCATCATCGAGATACAGCTCGCCCACAGCAGAATCCTGCAGAGTGAACCACAGAGGATCTGCTCAGGGCAATAATTTTATAGAAAAAAAATGTCATCTTCTAAAGGGAAAGAGTAACATTTGAAACTTAGTGAAACGCCCAAAAAGCTGTACAAAGTTACATACAAGTCCTTACACATTCAATATCCAGTCACTCCTCAGTAGACGATAAAATAATATGAACAGCGAGGTTACATAAGAGGAGCACGAAGAGTTAGACTTTGCTTAGAAATTTAAATATGAAGTATGATCAGTAGTGGCTTTTATGAAAATACTATCCCAGAATGTAACAGGAAAGTTCACAGAACAAAACTGAAGTTGAAAAATATCACTGTATAACAGATGAAATCAACTGTCTTTTTTTTATTTTTAATTAACCATTTATTTTTATTTTATGTATATTGGTGTTTTGCCTGCATGTATGTCTATATGAGGGCACTGGAGACCCTGGAACAAGGGTTTCAGACAGTTATGAGCTGCCACATGGGTGCTGGGAATTGAACCCAGGTCCTCAGGAAGAGTAGCTGGTGCTCTTAACAACTGAGCCATCTCTTCAGCCCCCAAATCAACTGTCTTTAGAAGCCCTTCCTACTCTAAGGGAAAGGACCGCTTTTGCAGCCACAAACTACAGCCCTCCACATGACAGGTTACTTATTAACAGTGTTTGCTGCAGGATGGGTTTCTAGATTATTGCTGCATTCTGGGACCCCACATGATATTAGAGCATAGCTTGGCTGAAGAAGACAAGTTTCAATAAAATGCATGGAAACAAAAACTGTAATTTACCTATTTTACAATATTAATATAAATAAGCATAACTGTAACAAGAATATGTATTTGGCTCTGTAAGGCACTGAGGTAAATGGGTAAGAGATGTGTATAACACAGGCTTCACTTGGCTCAAAAGACACTCTCAACACTCCCAAGTCATATTCAAGGAGACTTTAGTGATTTGAGCTGCCTGATGAGAATAGAAGTCACCGAATGGGTTAGGGTATACAAAAAATAATTAAGACACATTATTTTATGGCCCTCTTCTATAGGAGACTGAGTTTCAGAACCAATCTTCAGGGGCAGGTTGCATAAAAAATGTTCTTCCACTAACAGTCTATGCTGACCTGAGAGATAGACATTACATGCCCAAGAAACATATTTGCATCATTCCTGGATCTCAGAGTTCCTACAAAAAAATGCCAGGAAGGGTAGACCTCACAGTGATTCAGAAATGATTCAGCCCTTGACTTTGAGATAAACATTGGGGGCACTGTTTCTTATGAGACTCATTACTTTTTTATACCCTCAAAAGGTCAAGAGATGGAACAGAAGTAGGGGAGGTAACTGGTTTTCCAAATACCTGAGTGCTTAGAGCAACCCTGAGTCCATATGGGGAGTCAGTCATCCAGCCTGTGGACTTTCCCACACTGGTCTTTATTGGTACCACACTTCCGCCTCGTTGAAACACTGGTATCTGCAACAGAGCAGCACTCTCAGGGATGACACCCCCATACAAGGAACTTTTCAAGTATAGTTTTTAAATATGTCACCATATGAGATCCATACTCTTCACAGATATAGACTCAAGCAAAGAATATTTTTGGACAGAGAAATGGCAATCACAGGGACTGTGAAATTAAAAGAAAATGACTCAACTAAAAAATGGTTCACTAAAAATTATTTATTTATTATTTATAATTATTGCTTTGTGTGTATATGTGTGTACAAATTCATGTCATGGCATGTGTGTGAAGGTCAGAAGACAACTTTGGGAAGTCAATCTCTCTACTTTCATGTGGGTTCTGGGAATTGAATTGAGGTTTTCAGCTTGCTTGACAAGCACTTTGCTAACTCACTGGCCTCAAGTCCTCATATTTTAAAATACTGGGACATTGTTTACCATCCCTCAATTTATTGTCTATACTTGTCTGTCTTAGCTTGGGTTCTATTGCTGTGATAAAACACTGACTGAAAGCAACTCGTGAGGGAGGGGCTTATATCATCTTACAGCCTACAGTCCCTCATCAGGGGAAGACAGGAACCTGGAGACAGGAACTGAAGCAGAGGTCATGAAGAAACACTGCTAATGGCTTGCTTCTAGGAGCGTGTTCATCTACAGTCCTTATACCTCCCAGGACCAACTGCCCTGGAGTGGTACCATCCACAGTGAGCTGGCCCCTCCGGCATCAATACACTATCAAGGAAATGCCACACAGACTTGTCACAGGACAGTCTGACGGAGGCAGTTCCTCAGCTGAGGTTCCATCTTACCAGGTGACACTAGCCCATGTCAAGTTGACAGGAACTAACTAGCACACTATCCTTGCCTCTTTTTCATTTAAATCTTGCTCATCCCATTAGAGGCCCAGAGTTACCCCGAAAAACTAATTTTTAAACTTGATCAGAAAGGATAGTCTAGTTTCGATCTTTAACATCCTTGTCAATAAAACAACACGCACGTTACTCTAGAGACATGCTGAAGAGTGGGTTTCTCTGTTTATGTAAGTGGACCAATAGAGCTTGTGTACACAATGTTCTGTGTCTGGGGAGGTGACGTGTGTCCCTTCTCACAGCATCTGGACACTTTCTATCCCTGCTTGTCAGCAGGATGACTGCTCCGTCCTGAGGCTCTGAAGCTGCTTCTGCTACAGGAACCATCAAGGGGCCCACACCTATCAGGAGCCACCCAGATCACATGAGTACGTGTGTTTTTCTCTGAGTAAAGTCTTAGCAAGGAAGAGAAGACGAAAACATGTGTGATTCGGGGAGAGGGAGTAGGCAAGATATTCCTCCCCACCCCCGACTTAATTCACAGCAGCAGCAAGAAGGAAAGCCAACTCTCTTTTTGCTTTCTTTTTATTCCTCCCTTCTTTAAACAAAACAAACAAATAAACAAAATCAAAGAACAACGTTACAGTGGAATGGGCTGCAGACTCAGAGTTCAGAAAACTTACAGGGGATGGGAGGGAACTGTCTTAGTTCTGCCACAACCTAGTAGTGATTATGGACAAAAAATTTCACTTCCCACCGGGCGGTGGTGGCGCACGCCTTTAATCCCAGCACTCGGGAGGCAGAGGCAGGCAGATCTCTGTGAGTTCGAGGCCAGCCTGGTCTACAAGAGCTAGTTCCAGGACAGGCTCCAGGCTACAGAGAAACCCTGTCTCGAAAAAACCAAATAAATAAATAAATAAAATAAAATTTTGCTTCCCAGTACTGAAAACAGCCTGGTATTAGCATAAGAACAGACAGGACCAATGGAACCAAACAGAAGACCCTATATCAATCCACAAATCTTCCAACACCTGATCTTTGATAAAGAAGCAAAAAATATCAAATGGAAAAAAAGAAAGCATATTTAACAAGTGGTGCTAGCATAACTGGATATCAACATGTAGAAGAATGAAAATAGACCCATATCTATCACCATGCACAAAACTCAAGTCCAAATGGATCAAAGACCTCAACATAAAGCCAGCCACACTGAACCTTATAGAAGAGAAAGTGGGAAGTATACTTGAATGCGCTGGCACAGGGAACCACTTCCTAAATAGAACCCCAGCAGCACAGACACTGAGAGAAACAATTAATAAATGGGACCTCCTGAAACTGAAAAGCTTCTGTAAAGCAAAGGACATGGTCAACAAGATAGAACGCCAGCCTACAGAATGGGAAAAGATCTTCACTAACCCCACATCAGACAGAGGTCTGATCTCCAAAATATACAAGGAACTCAAGAAATTGAACACCAAAAGATCACATAATCCAATAAAAAAATGGAGCACAGACCTAAACAGAGAACTCTCAACAGAGGAATCTAAAATGGCTGAAAGACACTTAAGGAAATGTTCAACATCCTTAGTCATCAGAGAAATGCAAATCAAAACAACTCTGAGATTCCATCTTATACCTGTAAGAATAGCCAAGATCAAAAACACTGATGACAACTTATGCTGGAGAGGTTGTGTCGAAAAGGGAACACTTCTGCATTGCTGGTGGGAATGCAAGCTGGTACAACCCCTATGGATGTCAGTGTGGCGATTTCTCAGAAAATTAGGAAACAACCTTCCTCAAGACCCAGTAATACCACTTTTGGGTATATATCCAAAGGATGCTTAATCGTGCCACAAGGACATGTTCTCAACTATGTTCATAGCAGCTTTGTTTGTCATAGCCAGAACCTGGAAACAACCTAAATGCCTCTCGATCAAAGAAGGGATAAGAAAAATATGGTACATTTCCACAATGGAGTACTACGCAGCAGAAAAAAAAATAATGACAGCTTGAATTTTGCAGGAAAATGGATGGAGCTAGAAAACATTATTTTGAGTGAGGTAACCCAGAACCAGGAAGACAATTATCACATGTACTCACTCATGGGTAGTTTTTAAACATAAAGCAAAGAAAGCCAGCCTACAAACCACAATCCCAGAGAACTTAGACAACAATGAGGACACTAAGAGAGACTTCTATAGATCTAATTTACATGGGAAGTAGAAAGTAGAAAAAGACAAGATCTCCTGAATAAATTGGGAGCATGGGGACCTTGGGGGAGGGTTGAAGGGGGGGAGGGGAGAGACAGGGAGGAGAGCAGAGAAAAATGTAGAGCTCAATAAATATCAATAAAAAATGTAAAAAAATTTCACTTCCAACTATCAGTTTCTTCATGTGCAAATGAAGGGCATGGTGATTTGAATGACAACGGCCCACACAGGCTCATATGTTTGAATGTTTGGTCACCAGAGACTAGGACTGTTTGAAGGAATGAGAAGGATTGGGATGTGGCCTTTTTGGAGAAAGTGTGTCACTGGGGATGGGCTTGGGATTTCAGAAGCCCTCATCAGGCCCGGTGTCTCTCTCTGCTCACAGACCAGGATGTAGCTCTCAGCTACTCCTCTAGCACCGTGCCTGCCCTTTGCCAGGCTCTCTGCCATGATAATAATGGGCTAACCTCTGAAACTATAAGCCAGCCCCCGATTAAATGCTTTCTTTTATAAGAGCTACCTTGGTCGTGGTGTCTCTGCACAGCAACAGAACAGTGACTAAGACAAAGAGATGAGGGTAGAAGATTACTAAGGTCTCTTCTGGGTCTGAAAGTTGATGTCTGGAACCAGTTTCTTTATAACAAAGTTTGTTATATGACAATTTGGAGAAATGACACCACTATTCTATTAATCTTCATTCTATAGGGCCTGAGGTCATGCTTGTGATTCAGTGGAGTGGCCACTTTTATTCTAATTTCTGACTGATGTGTTCTTCTCCCTGAAGGCCCAGAATTGCCCTTCTCACTTTTTGATATTGTATTTGGTATTGCAGTGCCCACTGTTTCTGTTCTCAGTGTTGTTGTTCTTAGACACAATCCTCAATATTCCACTCCATGAGCCAGATTATATATATTTTTAAACTCTTTACATATCTTAACAGCTTTATTGGTATAATTCATATGTTTCAAAATTTACAGTTAGAGTATACATTCAAACTACCTTGGTATATTCAGTCATGTAACCATAGCCATAATTGATTTTAAAATCCTTTCAACACCTCTAAAAGAAAACTGTGTACTTCAGCAGTCACACTCATTGCTTCCCAAATCCTCTCCCAAGCACAGCCTAAGGCAAGCACGATTATACTCCATTTTCTCTCTCTCTCTCTCTCTTTTTTTTTTTTTGGTTTTTTCGATACAGGGTTTCTCTGTGGCTTTGGAGCCTGTCCTGGAATTAGCTCTGTAGACCAGGCTGGTCTCGAACTCACAGAGATCCGCCTGCCTCTGCCTCCTGAGTGCTGGGATTAAAGGCATGCGCCACCACCGCCTGGCTATTTTCTCTTATGTACAGTTTATGTTATACTGAAGTCCCATACACTGGAGTGACTATATCTGGAGTCAGGGTCATAAGGATAAGTCCTGCTATGATAGGAATAGTATCCTCACAAGTATACTTTCTTACTTTATATTTATTTTATTTATATATATATAAATGTTTTGCCTATATGTATGTATGTGTGCCTGGTGCCTGTGGTGGCCAGATAGAATGTGTTGGATCACTGCAGGTGGTTATAGCCACTATATGAGTGGTGGGAAGCAAACCTAGGTCCTCTGCAAGAGCAATAGTACTCTTAACCACCGAGCCAGCTCTCCAGCCCCATTTATAAGAACATTGTCCCCCTCCACTCCCCATCCCATCCCCCCCACATGCCAGGAGGACCCAAGTCAGTTATCACTTTGATACAGGTCTTATACTTTAGAACTATGGGAAGATAAATTTCTGTTGTCTATGACTCAAGCTGTATTCTAAACAGACTAACACAGCTAAATAGGCAAAAATAATGCTCTGAAAATAACTTACAGTATCCAAGGTTACTGGAATCTTCACAGTACACCCTCCTTTCCACTGTGTAAATGTCTTAGAGTCATACCAGACCTAAAAAGTAACAGACTCTATTGAAAAGAGAGTATGAGCAATCTCTCCCCTGAGAATCCTGCACTTAACCAACGATTATTTCCTTTTGCCTTGCAATAAAGCTGTCTTTCAATCCCAGGAAAGAAGGGAGAAAGGAAGAAAGGAAAGAAGGAAGGAAGGAAGGGAAGGAGGGAGGGAAGGAGGAAAAGAGGGAGGGAGGGAGGGAGGGAGGGAGGAAGGAATGAAAAGAAAGTTCAAATAAGTATAATTAAAATTTGTGAAAGAAGTTAGGAAGAACACCTCTCCCCAATCCCATGTGTTTTGTGTGTGTGTATGCATACACATATGTACTACTTGATATTGAGCCTAAGGTCTCATGCATTCTAACGAATTTACCGCTGATATGTAGCTCCAGGTCTCTTTACTTTTTATAGACCATAGGGTCTTACTAAGTTACCCAGGCTGGCCTTGAATTCACTATGTAGCCCAGGTAGGCCTTTCAGTCTTCCTACTAGAATTATGGGCCTGCACCACCAGATCCCACATATTCTTTTAAGAAAATCCCAGCTGGGCAATGGTGTCGCACACCTTTGATCCCAGCACTCGGGAGGCAGAGGCAGGAGACTCTCTGTGAGTTTGAAGCCAGCCTGGTGTACAGAGCAAGTTCCAGGACAGCCAACGCTACACAGCAAAACCCTGTCATAAAAAGATAAAAGAAAAAAGAAAAGAAAAGAAAATCCCAAAGCATGTACAAAGCCCACTGTTCAATCCTCAGCATAGAATAAATTGGGTATGATGATACTTGGACATGGTGGTATTGGGCATGGTGGTACATGTTTGTAATCCTAGGCAGGGGGATCAGAAGTCCAAGTTCATCTTCAATTTCAAAGATAGCCTGAAATACATGAGACTGCATCTCAAAAACAAGAGAAAGAGAAGGAAGAGGAAGATGTTACCAAAGGGCTATGGTTGATGAAATAAAGACCATTCCCTGTCCAGCTACACATTCAAAAGTTACTTACTGAACAACCTACCACTGTGCTAGGTGCTAGATATGCATGATAGTTAAGAACTTAGTGTGTGTGAACGATGAGATGATACCTCCAGGATTCTTCTTTTTCCTTTTCCTTTCTTTTTATTTATTCTATGTGTCTTTTGAACCATGTATCTTGATCCCATTCATTTTCCTGTCCCTTTGAATTTGGCTTCTACCCTTGCACCCCGCCTCTGGATAAGATAAAATTTAAGAGAAAAAAAATGGGAAAAATTAAAAATCTCATCACAGAAGCTGCAGTGTGGTACAATAGTTCACTGGCTTGTAAAAACTTCATGAGCTGGTGAGGTGTATCAGAAAATAATGGTAAAGACTGGATGCCTGAATTTGCTCCCCAGAACCCACATAGACAGGAAAGGAGAGAACCAACTCCACAGAATTGTTCTCTGATCTCTACCCGCATGCTGTGGAACATGCATCTTCCCCATCACACACAGTAAATAAACCAACTTAGCGCTTGTAACCATAAGCAGGATGAAAGAGGGAAAACAAAGGGAATGAAAGGGAAGAGAAAGGAAGGAAAGGGAAGGGAAGGGAAACAGCAAACACATCAACTACACATGAGGCAGGAGAAAAGAAGAGCGTCAGAGAAGAAACAGACCCGGAAGGAAATCCATGCAAACTCGATTACCCCTACAGCATTGCTTTTCTGAGGGTGATTATGAGATTTGGAAACAAGGTCCTAACTCTTATCTGGGAGCCCTAGAAAAGGAGGTTAGTTGTTGAATTACCAAAAAGAGTCCTACAAAGTAACTGGGTGGAATAAATACTCTCCCTTAAAGTCACGCCCCCATC
Source organism: Ondatra zibethicus (assembly GCA_004026605.1). NCBI lineage: Eukaryota > Metazoa > Chordata > Mammalia > Rodentia > Cricetidae > Ondatra > Ondatra zibethicus. The sequence goes on along the minus strand of PVIU01022045.1, from coordinate 15,530 downwards.
TCCATAAGGACTCACTTCTACAGGTCAAAGTGAAAGCACAAACCTCCCTAATGTTGTCACCTATTCATCTTCTCCACCTTCCCCAAAGTCTGTCAACTTCAGAGGACAGTCTTGATTGTGGAAAACCTACCATCATCTGTGACAAATTCACAACTGTATGATGGAGCAATCTCTTTCCCAAGGGAAATGCAGGCATGAGAGCTAGGAGACACAAGATATGTCTGCTATTGCTCTTACCTCATTTGACCCTGGCAGGAATACAGAAGCCATGGTGGTCTGTGGTTCTGTGACTGGATGAACCAATAAAGCACTTCCTAAAAAAAAATGGAGAGGAGATAAAGCTGAGTATCATTATGGGAATCTGAAAGTTCCCTTGGCTTCGTTGAACACTACTGTGATCTTAAGATCACTGGACTGTGATCTTCTGTAAGGCAGAGACTATGTGAGGTGAACAAATAATTCACCAGAGAGAAGCACTGGTAGGAAAAGGACGGGGCTCAAAAAGGTCACGGATTAAACCCACCTGTGGCTGTTAGGATTATGGGACAGGGACCCCAAAGTATTCTGTTGCATCTTGTGTGCTTATTTTTTTTTTTTTTGCTTTGGTTTTTGGTTTTGTGAGACAAGGTCTTGCTATGTAGCCAAGACTGATCTGGAACTTGCTTTGCATTCCAGGCTAGCCTCAGGATGATCCTCTTGCAGCCTTTTGGGTGCTAGCATTACAGGCTCGAGTAGCCATGCTCAGTTCTAGTTTCATTTTCTGCATATCTACTGGTATGCCAATAATTAAAAGCGCCATTGCACTTTCCCAGGTGCTTTATCATCTGCTACGAATGGCGCTGGTTAGAGTGGCCACGATGTTATCTAGAAGTTTGGTCAGTGCAGTTCTTCAGGCCCTTTTGCTTGGGCAGTTACTATAGTTGGACTTTCTTTAGATGACCAACTCCCAGAGTCACAGAGACTTTTGATCAGTTATGAAAGCTTGGCCTTAGCTTAGGCTTTTCTCCAACTAATTCATAACTTAAATTAACCCACTTATATTAATTTACACTCTGTCATGTGGCTTGTTACCTCTCCTCCATGTCCAACTTGCTTTGGGTCTCGCTAGTGAATTCCCAGCCTCTTAGATTCTTCCCAAAAGTTCCTCCCTCTCCCTGGAAGCCCTAACTAGCTATTGGCTATTCAGCTCTTTATTAAACCAATCAGAAGGTACCTTGGCAGGGACACATCTTCACAGTGTACAAAAAGATTGTCCCACAACAGTTACCATTGTAGATCTGTACTTCTCTTACAGATAGCCTGGAGTGTTACTTTTGCTTTCATATTGGTGTCACACATGTGTAAAAAGCATCTACTAATTAATTCATTTAAAAGGTTTATCTATAGGGTCTCACTATGTAATCCAGGCACCTTGAACCCATGATCCTCCTACCTTAGTATTGTGAGTGTTGGGATTATAGGCATGTACTGCTGTGTCTATCTTGAACTGTTTCTTCTAGTCAATAAAGATTTATTTACTGAGTTCCAGGCACCATGCTAGGCTTTGGAGACATAGGAGTAAAGAAAACAAGCATGGTTCCAACCTTCATGGAGTTTGTAATAAGTGAAGAAGACACATATTAAAAAGTTATTACAAATGAATTAGGGTTAAAACAAATACTGAAATAGGAAAAAGCACAAAGAAAAATGAAAATTACATAAGAGGCAAGACTGATTTTGAGTGGGGAGGGTGAAACTAAGGTATAAGGAGGTAAGGAATGATGAAAGACATCATTCCTTCTTCAAGGACATCATGCCTTTCTTCAAGGCAGCGACTGTTAAGCTGAAGCCTCAAGCACTTGGGACTGATCACAGAGCCTCGTGTATATTACACAAGACCATGTCCTGAACGATATCCTCAAGGGCTCCTGTTACTATAATTGTTATCATCATCATCATTGTTATTATTTACATTTGGAGGTTTCCACTGTTTAGATCATAAGTCATTCTTCGGATCTCAATATCTAGCCTTGTTTCTTGAGCTCCATTCTTAATACAAACAACCTTCCATATTTTAGATTTCACAGTTCATCCTCAATAAAGAAGCCTAGCCAGGCATTGCAGTATATGCCTGCGAATTCAGCAACTGGACATTGATGAAGAGCATTACAAGTTCAAGGATAACCTGGGCTTCAAAGCCCTGTTTCACAAGAAAACAAAAAAGAGGTCTACTATTACACATGACACAAGTTCTTTGGTGTCTTTCCTATAGCCATCTGATCTACTTCTCATACTTCCCTTCTCATAGCAATCTCACCAGACTTTGGAGGAGTGGGTCCCAAGCAGAACCATCAAATCATACCCACCAATATTATGTATTTATTTGGCATTAATAAGGACTATATTGTCAGGGCTACATTACAACAAAAGCCATGGTCTCACTATCTGATGAAGGAGGGCTGGGGGGTGTGGCTGATTTGGTAGAGTACTTGTCTAGTATGCATGAGGCTCCAGGTTCAATCCCCAGCACCATGTGTAATGAGGCAAGCTTGTATTTGGGATCAGTTCATTCTTAGATATAGAGTAAGTTCCAGTCAGCCTGGGCTAAATAAGATCCTCTTTTTATTGTTGTCTTTCTTGAGCTTAGGGTATTCTCACTAGAAAATATAATGAAAGCATAGTTATAGAATCTATCACAACTATAATTAACTGATAAATACTTACCCAGCATGTATTCATCATCCACACCAAAAGTCTCTAAGTCATCAGGGAACTCAACCCACAGAGGCCTGGGGAAAGGAAACAGAATTCACATTTTAAAATATCATTATGTTTTTATTATTCTTGGTGCTAAGTGTTTTATTAGGTATTGGAAAGTACCAAAGAGCCAGGATTCTTTTTCATATGACCGAAGAGCTTATGAGCAGTTGCTATGGTTACTTTATATTTATTATGTGAAAGAGCTTTCTTTTTTTAATATTTATTTATTTATTTATTTATTTATTTATTTATTTATTTATTGTGTACAGATGGTTGTGAGCTACCATGTGGTTGCTGGGAATTGAACTCAGGACCTTTGGAAGAGTAGTCAGTGCTCTTAACCACTGAGCCATCTCTCCAGCCCCGTGAAAGAGCTTTCTACCAACCTGAACATCCTAATGGAATATTGAGAATTTCATTATGTGTTGCTTTCCTATCTGACTATTGAGAAACTATCACTCTAACAGGTAAAAACTAAGGCAAGTCTAAATGCCTAATTTCTTTGTTGTAAAACAAATGCAAAAAAAAAATCACATTTTATTTTGATGACAATTCTGTGCCATTTCTTACAGTCACTGACTTTTATGTATCATTTAATCATTATTTATTTAGATGAAAGGAACTATTTTTCATTGCTTTCAAGTTGGTGACACTTTGGGTGAGGGTGAGAACCTGCCAAAATTTTAAAATAGTTATTGTTTAATAGAACTCATCTAGGAATCACTTATGCTCATAAAACAACAAAACTTTCAATATCTGTGTCTAGATAGCAACTTAGTGGTTCTAATGATCTTTAATTTTATGAGAATGATTTAATTTAGGGGTGTGTGTGTATGTGTGTGTGTGTGTGTGTATGTGTGTGTGTGTGTGTGTGTGTGTGTGTGTGTGTGTGTGTATGTGTGTACCATTTGGGTACAGGTGCTCTCAGAGGCCAAAAGCACGCCCTAGAGCTTTTGGAGCTGGACATTGATGCTGGGAACCAAACTTAGGTCCTTTACAAGAGCAGCAAGCATTTTTAACTGCTGGGCCATCTGTCCAGCCCCAAGGAAAAGATATTTTTTTAATTGACAAAAACTTTTTAGAGTTTTAAATTTATTTTATATCTATGAGTATTTTGCTTGCAAGTACATAAATGTATCATATGTATGCATGGTACCTGCAGGTGTCTGAAGAGGACATTGGATCCCTCAGAACTGGAGTTACAGGCAGTTGTGAGGCACCATGTGGGTGCTGGGAATTGAACCTAGGTCCTCAGTAAGAGCAACAACTACTTACCCCGAGTCAACTCTCTAGCCCAATATTTTTTTTAATAAATGAAATTTGCTATTTCTTTATCCAGACTCTGCAACAATACATTCTGTTTCTATGGAATGGTAACAAAGCAAGTGTCTCTAACTCTGGCTAATGACTAGAATCACCAGGAAACGCCTGGTCTGAAGCAAATATAGGAACTGCTGACTCTGAACTCTGTGCATGTTTTTTTCTAAACTAAAAAGCTGATTTTAGCTTTCAAAATAGGATTTATATGCTAGAAAAAAATTCCCACCTCAAGTTCAACTCGTGGGTAAGATCAAGCCTCAGATGGCAGGGAAATTATTTTTCATGAGAGGAGGTTTATGCATAAAATGCTAATTATTTAGCTGTAAACTCATTTCCTTATTCTTTACATACCATCTCTCAATACTCTAATCATAAATAGAGGATCTAGTCAGCAGCTTCTGTGGCTTCAACAGCCAGTACCCAGCGCACAACAGCCAGTAACCTGCGCACAACAGACAGCAACCTGCACACAACAGCCAGAACCCCAGGCACAACAGGCAGTACCCTGTGCACAACAGCCAGCACCCTGTGCACAACAGGCAGCTGGTTGAAACTTGACTAAACACATGGCTTTTGTTCTCCATTTCCAGTTCCTTATCACTGGGGATCTGTTGGTAGGTTGTTGGAGTCCCTAAATAGAGGATGCCCTTTTTACCTCATGACAGGGTCAGAAGACATGTGGACATGGTAGAACAGAGAATACAGATAAGGTAGGAGGGTGTAGCGCTCTCTGATGGCTTCCCGGATCAGTCGGGTGTATTTGTCTCCAAACAGCCAGGGTTCTCGCCGCTTGGTGTTCATGGTAGCATGGCCACGGAAGAAGGGCTGATAAGCTCCAGCTTGGTACCAACGCACCAGCAGCTCTGCCTCAGGATTGCCAATGAAGCCACCCACATCAGCTGGTTAGACAGAAAGACCGGATAAGGAACTAGACTTGGAATAAATGATATGCTAAGGTAAAATAAGGCCTTGAAAACTAAGAGGAGATGCTCTATGTGCACACTCAACACAAATGGCAAACGTATGGCCTCAAACAGGGAAGTTTGAGCCACGAAAAACAGTCCGTGCAGGAATCTGGCAGAATGCTCTACAATTTTTTTCTTTTTTCTTTTTGTAGAAAGGTCACAGGCTTTTCTGTTAAGAGCAGCTGTCCTGTGTATTCTGAATCCTCCATTACCCACAAACTGTATTATATCTCCCTGACTAGGTGTGTGTCTGTGTACTAAGAGAAAGGGGCTGGTAATTTATTTCTTCTGAAAACCAAGACTAAAACTGAATCAACCACTGAAAAGCAAATCATCAGCCTTGGAGGTTTAGATAGAATTTCATGCTCACCCCTTGAGGAGGACATGTATTTCTTGCATGTCACAAAGACACATATATCAAACAGTGATAGTAATTTGTTTTTATTTTTGTAGAGAATAAAAAGTATTCAGAATTCAGATCTGCAGGTAGGACTACAGCCAGTGTACACCGAGACCTTCACAGCCAGGACTGCAGCCAGTGTACACCCAGACCTTCACAGCCAGGACTGCAGCCAGTGTACACCGAGACCTTCACAGCCAGGACTGCAGCCAGTGTACACCCAGACCTTCACAGCCAGGACTGCAGCCAGTGTACACCCAGACCTTCACAGCCAGGACTGCAGTCAGTGTACACCGAGACCTTCACAGCCAGGACTACAGCCAGTGTACACCGAGACCTTCACAGCCAGGACTGCAGCCAGTGTACACC
>PVIU01022044.1:0-30242 GCA_004026605.1 Ondatra zibethicus | reverse complement strand
TTTGTATATTTTGGAGATCAGACCTTTGTCTGATGTGGGATCAGTGAAGATCTTCTCCCATTCAGTAGGTTGCCTTTTTGTCTTAATGACTGTGTCTTTTGCTTTACAGAAGCTTCTCAGTTTCAGGAGGTCCCATTTATTCATTGTTGCTCTTATTGTCTGAGCCCTTGGGGTTTTACATAAGAACTGGTCACCAGTGGTGAGGCACCATTTCTGAGGATAAGTTCTACACAGCTCATTAAACATAGAGAGTTTGAAATTGTGTGGGCTTGAAGCCTTCACCACATATGCTTTAGTCTTTTTGGTGCAAGAAGCATGCAGTTTTAGTAGATGAGCAGAATAGATGTATGTGCTTATTTGTACATTGACTTATTTGCATCTTATCTTTATGTTTGTCATTTATTTAATCTTCCAAAGCCTTATGATCGAAGATATAAGGTTTAAAAGCACGATGACTCACTATAATCATATAAATATTTAAATAATACAAGGATCCATATTTTAGTCACCAAGACAATTAATTCTTAGTAACAAATTAGAATCTTTTATCACAGTATTGACCTTTTTCTTCCAAGGAAAGGGCACATTTTACAGCTTTCTGAATATATCTCATCTACTGAAAAGCTTTAAAAGGTTAAGAGGTGGTGACATTTAGTTTTATTCAAGTTCATTACCATTACCCTTCCATTGCTGACTTTTAGATACTTTACTTAGCATTACATCAATAGAGAAATAAAGAAGAATTATATTTTATGTTATTGAGTTTTATTGAAATATTAAAGTATTAAACAACTAATGAATTGGGGAATTTAATGATTTCTCTTAGGTCTCTAATAAAACTCTCAAAGAAACATGATAAACACCCAAACAATAAAGGGAAAGATATTTGAGAAATTTTCCATGAAACTGTAGTCTTTATGAAAATCTCATTGCTCTCACAGCTGCCTTTGGTTTTGAGTGTCAATTGCTTCCAAGCTTTATTTCCATAACCTAAAATTATCATAAACTGTAGAAAGAACACAAAACAGAGAATGATTTTGAGCATCTTCTAGATGTTGTAATTTCTTTCAAAATGTAGATCCATTCCCCACTATACCAGTACATTTACTGTACTCAGTAGCTGGCTTGCAGCCTATGGATCAACACAGTGTAAAATTAACAAAGCATGGATGCTTCCCATAAGCATGCATCTATAACCAAATATGCAAGTGCTGTCATTTTCTCTGCAGTGAGTTTAATGCAGTTAGACATAAAATTTATGGCATTTCACAGACTGTTGGACATGTATGAGAAATCACACTTCATATTGAATTTTTCATTACACTTAATTGAATGTTTGGATTCTGTTAGAAATAATGAAAGATGGGCAGTATTTGCTGAATGTAACAATATAAGCACTCTTCCCTTCTTTACTGTGTTTGCCCTTCCTTGAAAGTTTCATATAGTTGATGAATTATTTCTAGCCTAAAACATTACAAATACTCTAGAAATTTTAGGAGAAAAATAAGAAAAACTTATCAATGTTAGAATGCCCTAGATATCTTTGATTAACTAGCAGAAATTATTTTCACACTCCATTTTTACTTCTTCAATTTTCCATCAACTGCAGGAAAAAACCTACACAGAAAATGATTCTCATTTTGAGTGTCTTTCTAATATTGTGAGTTCATTCAGTATCCAGTTTTATTACCACTGCACTAGTCCATTTAGGAAACTCAGTTTCTGGCCTTGTTTTCATCTATATCTGGTGAGGGAGATCCTTCTGTATGTGTTGCTTTTATTAATTAATGAATAAAGAAACCTCCTTGGCCTGTTGATAGGGCAGAACTTAGTTAAGCAGGAAAAACTGGACTGAATTCTGGGAGAAAGAGGAGGAAAAAGAGATGCCATGGAGCTGCTGCTGAAGATAGATGTGCTGAAACTTTACTGGTAGGCCACAACCTCGTGGTGATATATAGATTAATAGAAATGGTTAAATTAATATGTAAGAGTTAGCCAATAAGAAGCTAGAGCTAAGGCGCCAATCAGTGTTTTAATTAATAAATTTTCTGTGTGAGTATTTTGGGACTAAGATAGCTGGGCAGCTGGGAACAAACAAGCAAGCCCCTCCTCTAACAAATTGGTACCAACGTGGAAAACTAAAATCCACTTCAAACCTGAGAAAGTTTGAAAAGTAACTCTAGATACAAAAATGCAGAGTTTAACACAGCTTCTTGCTGTTTCTTGGCAGCATACTGCAGCTCCTTTAAAAGAGGTCTTACTGATTTATCGGTAGCAGCTGCACAGTTTCAAATTGGCAGCTTCCTGTTTGTGGGCCATGTTGACAGTGTGAACTCTGGCTCTTTTGGGAGACCAAATATTTTGGTGGGGTTGGTGAGCAGACTGCTGCAGCTTCCTTAATGGCAACATGGACTGGCTGTGTGCTTGAGAATGGGGCAGTGTGCTTAGCTCAGAAGTGCAGGTGGCTTCACCATACTAAACTGGGCAGGGCAAGCAGGAAGTACCATATATACACTAGTAATGGCATAGCTTAAGTTTTAAGAAGCACTTAACATTTCAAAAAAGTGCTCTTGGACAGTAAAGAATTACAGATATGCAATAAAGACAAATCCAGATGAGTCGTAGTGTTGGATAAATATATATAGGCTTGGAAAAGAGAAGAAAAAACAGTATAGAGAGTCATAAAATAAAGTTAATGCTTTTAAAAAGGGTAAAGTCTTTAAAGAGACAGAGTACAGACAGTCATAGATTAAAAGGAGTAAAAAAAAAATCAGCCACATAAAAATGGAAAATTCAGAGAGTCTGGATTATGTATATTATTGTGCTATCTTCAAATTTTTTGACTGTGAATGAACTAAGTACAGAGAGACATTTCATTGTATGACCTGCTAAGCTAAACCAGCATATATGTTCTGAAGGTATTATGACTTATAAATTTGTATCTAAGGATATATTGCTTTGGAAAACCAGTTCTTCTTTTGTTTCCACAGAAGACAAGAACCTGTGGATTGCTTCCAGACTAATATGGTTTGATGAAACAAGACGTTCTGAAAGGTTGCCTTGAATACCCCTCAAAAAATTACTTTGCCCAATAAACAGCAGGCAGAAGTTTGGAGAAAAACTATGCCCATAATCCTAAATATTGTCTATAAATGTTTGTTTACATTTAAAGAGGGATATAATATAGATATGAATAATTTGCATTCGTATAGATTTTGTTTTATTGATACAAATTTAAGGTCAATCTTGCTATATGTATATTTCTACTCTTTATTAAGGTGTTGTGATTGTGTACTTCATTTAAAAAATGTAACGTATAATTAAGAAATTAGGTTAATAGATAGGCATCTATAATAGTCAAGCTTGTAGTCATGTTAGTTAGCTTTTCTAGATATATAGATAGATATTTCAGTTAGGTATTCTTCAAATCTTTCAGAGACATTCAGAATATGGCATTTAAATGTTTTAATAACTTAGGACTTTTCATGACATGAGACACATCTGCTCCTGGAAGCACTAATTACTTCAAAAGGAAGATAGGCATTGAAGAGCCATTTGTGCAAGAAACTGCTCTTGCCTGGACTGCTTAACGGGACATGCAGGAACCACAGAAATGCCTGCTGAACTTGTCTCAAGGTGAGATGGTCCTTCAGTATTTCTGCTACATGAAAGAGTGCCAGATGTTTTGCATGACACAGAAGAAAGTGACTGACAAATTGCCAATATAGGCAGTACTGTCTTTGAAATTTCCTACTTTATGGAAAAGTCTATTGGATACTATGGGCCTTTGGGCTGAAGACTGAATGACCCAATGGTACAGAAGAACTTTGGGTGATTGTCCAGGTAGTGAGATGTTGCTGTCAATTCTAGAGTTTTGGAAGTTGCTTACAATTCACTCCCTGTATACTTAGGTAATATTATATCCTTCTGGAGTCTTTGATGGAGTTGAAGAATTCATAGTTATAGTTATAGTTTTCCTTAGTTATGATAAAAGATAAAGTAGATACAAATATTGTAGCTGTAAATTTTACTTGATATATATTTTGTTATATTTAATTTTAATATGTTAGAATTAAAACCTTCATTTTTTTATTTAAACAAAAAAGGGGAAATGGTGTGGGAGGTCCTTCTATCTATATGTTGCTTTTATTGGTTAATAAATAAAGAAACTGCCTTGGCCTGTTGATAGGGCAGAATTTAGGTAGGCAGGAAAAACTGGACTAAATGCTAGGCTATGGAAGGCAGAGAGAGGGAGATGCCATGGAGCCACTGCCGGAGATAGACATGCTGAAACTTTGCTGGTAGGCCAAGACTTCATATATACAGATTAATAGAAATGGGTAAAATTTATATGTAAGAGTTAGCCAATAAGAAGCTAGAGTTAAGGGACAAATCAGTGTTTTAATTAATACAGTTTCTGTGTGATTATATTGGGTCTAATATAGCAGGGTGGCCAGGAACCAACAAGCAGGCCAGTCCATCAACATATATCAGTGTTAAAAAATGATTTAAGGTTTTGTTACTGTCAAATTTTCTCCAAGTTTCAACTTTATAGAGTAATTGTTAAGCCATCTTTTCACAACCAACTTATCAGAGCCAGGGGCTCTTGGTAAAATTAAACCAAGATTCAAGGAAAATATGGCTTTAATGTTATGTGAAAAATTAGTTATCTTTTGCTCGAGGTAACTCTATAGGTAACTCCCTTTCTGTTACTTATTTTTGAATTAATTCTCACAGTTAATAATTCCCCCCAGCTACAGTTTCCTACTACCATGCATCTTATCCTTTTTCATAGATAAATGCAAGGATCTGCTTTCCTGCAAATGTCTATCAACTGGCATTTGACCAGTGCTTAGGGTCAAGGAAAGAGGATCATATTTAAGATATTCACAGACATCCAAAGACATAGAATTCTTACTTGACCAATCTGCTGCTCTGGTTTTATTCCACAACCAGAATGGCTGATAACAGCATACCCCAGAACTGATAATTTTCTTTCTAAAATGTATCACAGCACACTAACCTCCCCCTCTAGAATTTCTTAATGATTTATTTCTTAACTAACTTTCTCTATTAAGGAGTTCACCAGACATGTATTCACCACTCCCACCATTGCAACCATGGATCTGTATGCATGTATGTGTGTGTGTGTATGTGTGTGTGTGTGTGTGTGTGTGTGTGTGTGTGTGCATGCATGTGAAAATCCTCATCTGATTTTCTATGGGAATAAAGAATTCTGGTACTGGAACCTTCTTGCACTGGATAATTGCTGGTTTTAAGAATATATATTTCTGGGAACATTTGTAACAAAAAAAGGAGAGAAGAATAAAGAAACAGATGATTCTCATTGTGAGTAGTCTTCTTAACCCTCAGATTTTTAGCCCTGCTTTAGTTTACCATGTCATCTTTAATTGAACCCTGAAAGGAAGCCTTAAAAGCTGGAACTTTAAGGCTTCTGTTACAAATTTCTTTTAAAACTACTTGAGTAAATTTCAACTTCACTCGTAAAGTTAAAATTTCCTTCTTCTACTGAGGAAAAAAATAGCTATTGTAGCGTGAATTCTAAGTTATCTTAATAATAAAAACCCAGAGTAAGATTTTAAGAGGGCAAAAGCTGATAGATCAGAGAAGCAGTGCACCTAGTCATAGAAAGCCTTTTTACCTCTACTGAGTCCTCAAACTGAAGGGGCAATTCTCTCTCTACAAATTCTCAGACTGAATACTCAGACTGAATCCTCACTGCATCATCAAACTTCATCTGAACTTTGTCTTCCTCTTGCCTTTTATTCCTCTCCCTGCTCAGCTATAACTCTTCCTGTCACCAAATCCCTAATGCTGGGTTTAAAGGCCTGAGACTTTAAAATATTGGGAGTAAAGGTGTGAACCACCACCACATGGCTCTGTTTATCTTTTAGACTGAACAAATTTCATGTAGCTATGAGTTGCTTTAATCTCAAAGAGTTCCATCTCCCTCTGTCTTCTGAGTGCTGGGATTAAAGTTCTTTGCCACCACTGTCTGGCCTCTATGGCTAACTAGTGGCTTAGATCTGTACTCAGATCTTCAGACAAGCTTTATTTGTTATATTACAAATAAAATATCACTATGAGATATTTTTATTTAACTTTCTTGTGCTTGCTATAATATTATCACCTATCCATTCCCATTCTATAACAAGATAGAGATAACATCAAAGAAAAAAAATATATATAAACTATGTAGTTTTGCTTAAAATTGTAATATTTTGAAATGTCTGAACAGTAATTATTATTTATTATAAATACCTTTAGGGGTCCATATGAAAATTTTATACTTGTAGAAGTACAATTATGTTAAACTTCTAATACAAAATTGCACTATTTGTCTATTGTTTCATTTGATATATTATTTCTACATTGAAATCACTTACTTTGTTTTCCTTTACAATTAGATTCTTTAAAATTTTGAGAGTCACCATTAAATCCTATTAACTATATGTAGATGCATACAGATACAAAGAAAAATAATTTTTTTCTCATTCTGAAAGTAAAATTCCAATTCTCTTCAATTGATTACATAATAATATAAATTTTTTGAACTCTTTTTAAATATACATTGATTTCTATCTTCCAATGACACATTGTTTTTTATAATTCACTAAAATCATTCAATATGTAATAATTTTGCATTCCTATCAGCATAAAAATGTTATTTGTAGTGATGTACATCAAAAGATACATGCAATAACTCTGAGATATATATGTCTCATATGTGTGTATGTGTGTGTTTGTAGAAAATGCTAGTTTTCTTATCTGACAGCATTTTTCATCTTTCTACTTCATTGAGCTTAATATAGCCCTATGTCTGTCTTGCATGTACAATCCTGTATTTATGATCCAAGTGATCCTTTCTGTGAAATATGATTCATATATTGGAGGTTGTTATAAAATTCATATATTGGTATACATGTTATGAAGACAGATGTAAACATATGTGAATAAAATATTATGATCAAGGCAAATGGTATTTTCTGATTCAGAAAGTAAATTCCAGTTCTCTTCAATCGAATTCTTTGTGATCAGTGTTGAAGTAAACAAAATGTTAGTAGAATGAAAGACAATGTTCTGTCTTTCCATGACTAATGATAAAATTTATGGAAAAGGGAAGGATTTATGTATGAGATAGAGTTAAGCAAGAATAATATTTTCTTTGTATTTGCTGCTAAATTTGTTCATTTTTATTCTTGTCTGAAATTTAAATTTATTAAACAATAGTATTAAATTCAAAACCCAGCTCTGTCCTTTAGAGATCAGACCACATTCAGAATAAGGAAATTAATGCATTTAAGACATTTTATCTTCTAACTTTCTTATATGGGTACATAACTGTATCTTTTAGCCATGCTTTAGAAATATCAGGAATTTAACAAATACATTCATGGGTTGAAACACTATGGTAAAGTGTTCTATTTAAATCTCAAGTAATTGGACACTGCAAATGCTTCTCTTATTGAAAAAAGAAAACTAGGAAAACTAGAATAATTAGATGCTTTTTCATGCTAAGATACATTATTAGTGATATAATACATAAACCAAATTTATATCCATGGAATGTTGCTTTAAAATTCAAGATCATTTTGTTTGGGGGGCAACTGTTAACTCAGGAAAAAATATTGAAATTCTGAACTCTTTAGTTTATGCTACAAGCAATCTATATTCATTACCTATTCCACTAGAAAATATCTCATCACATGTATGTGATCCTTGTTCTGATGAAATCAATCAACATAAAATGTGGGGGAAATTCCTGACATTTTCAAGCAGATGGGCAATTTTGCCAGTAATATTTTACACATATAGTTTAAAAAACCAAAAACACTTAAAAGCAGTAAAACAGCCAATGTATTAATAGAAGCAGGAAGCTGCTAATAATTCTTCTGTCTACAGAGTATCTTTCACTGAAATAAATAAAATGTTACAAGATCATACCTACTGCCAGAGCAGAGAAAGTATTATTTGTCCTGGATTTTACTTTCTCACTACTGATTTTTGTTAGGCTGAAGCCAATAAGCAAAGGAGGCTAGAAATCACAGATTTCAATGACAAAAACATTTCCTGTACCTAACTGGTAAGAAAATCCTTATGAATAGAAGAACAAATAGTTTGAAAACAAGGATAAGAGAATATGGAAAGTATTGACTACACTACAACTACTGCAATCAAGAAGTAGCCTGAAGTCTCTGGACACATAATAATAGCTCCACAAATGCCTGATAACTGGTAGATTGACTTTTTGAAAGACACACATTACAGTGAAATATGAGGGAAGACATGTTTCTGAGAGTAATCATGGAGAATCTAAGAATAATTTTTAGGAAGGTTCTCTAACTCAACTTTAATTAACATTTTAAACTATTTCTCATGCAAGTGAAACTTACATAATATACCTGGACTTAATGTCAGAAGTGGTTTTTAACATTTACCCACATAATATGCAACATGTATGATTAGCAAGGATTTATAATCCAGACAAATAATCTAAAGTTATTTGGTTTGTTTCTAGATTTGATGCCTGCTTTCCCAATTTGCAGATATCAAATACCACATGCTATTTAATCTTCAGGTGTTTCTGCAGAACAAATATCCCTTTGGCAGAAATCTCAAAATAAATATTTGCTGCATGTACCACATTTTTAAATAATTGAAATAAGAATAAATATGACACAAGTATTCAAATTATTCCAAAATTACTGAATTCTATTTTGTTTTTCAGAATCAGTAAAATAAGTAATGAATTCAATATTTACTCCTATAGTGGTCTATCCAGCAAATAGTATTTTTAGTTCCAAAAATGGAAAGAATAGATCATCAGTATAACATATAATTCAAAGGTTCTTTTGGAAGATTTTTGGGAGACCCTGGTGGTCAGATGTTGTAGTCTACCATGGCTGGGCAACTTTCTTCAAGCTTAGCAACAAGAAGGACTACCTCCCCAGTGAGTCTTCCTACTTTCTACCTGCCCTTATTTGGAGGATGTCTCTAGTCTGGAATGCCTGACTTATCTCCAGGATGATCCTTGATGTAGTTCTCTACAAACACTCTTCCACTGTGGACCAAATGATAATTAAGTAACACACCCTAGCAATTTTGCTAGGGCTGTGTTGCCACTAACTCAGAATTATGATAGGAGCATGCCAGTTAATGCAATTAAGGGTTTGTCCCCAGGCTTCTCAATCTGATATAATTCCTATATTCTGGAATAATGTTGAGTTGCCTCACAGAAGTCAACTCCCAGAGGCATATCTCCATCATGTCCACAGCTGTCTGAATTCTGATTGCTGCTTATGCTTCCTCCATCCTCAAAGACTAGTGGCCAACAATACCAAGGAAGAAGGAGACCCAAAGAAAATGTTGATTTTTTTTTTTACTTTTTAAACAATTGATTGTCTACTGAAAAAAAGTTTTGAATTATCTTTACATATCCAACCTTTATCTAACTTCCAATGCCTCATTGTTTTTCCCAATTTTCAGAACTCATTCAATATGTAGTAATTTTTACATTTCTAACAGTAATAAGAAAGGTTATTAATAATGTTGTACATCTAGAGTTCAATGCAATTTATCTGGCATATTTGGTTTATCTATGCATCTGTATGATGGTAGCAATAGAAATCTTATAAATGCAATTAAGCGTTTATACAAGTGACTTACAGGGAACAGAGGTGGTTCAGTGGGTAGTCTTGGTGCTATCAGTCCTTACCACCTGAGTTCAATTCCAAGGAACTACATGCTGGAAGAAGAGGGAAACTCCAAAACTTTGTCTTCTGAATCAGTTTTTGCACCAAGGCATGTGCCTATACAAACACACACAAGTACACACACACACACACACACACACACACACACATACAATTAAAAATGCCAATTAACAAATAGCTGATGAAATGAACAAAGAGTTCTCATATTTAGAAATGCAAATTGCCAATAAATATTTTTAAAAGGGTTCAACATATGTAATCAGCAAGAACTAAAGGTGCCTTGACATCACAGTCCCTGACTTCAAACTCTACTACAGAGCTACAGTACTGAAAACAGCTGGGTATTGGCATAAGAACAGATAGGAGGACCAATGGAACCGAATAGAAGACAAAGATATCAATCCACACATCTTGGAGAACCTGATTTTTGACAAAGTAGCAAAAAATATCAAATGGAAAAAAGAAAGCGTATATAACAAGTAGTGCTGGCATAAGTGGATATCAACAGGTAGAATAATGAAAATAGACCCATATCTATCACCATGTGCAAAACTCAAGTCTAAATGGATAAAAAACCTCAACATAAAGCCAGCCACACTGAACCTTAGAGAAGAGAAAGTGGGAAATGCACTTAAACGCATTGGCACAGGAGACCACTTCTTAAATATAACCCAGCTCTGACACAGAGAGAAACAATTAGTAAATAGGACCTCCTGAAACTGAAAAGCTTCGGTAAATCAAAGGACACAGTCAAAAAGACAAAACGACAGCCTACAGTATGGGAAACAATCTATATAAACAAACAAACGAAAGAATGAATAAATAAATAAACAAATAAACAAGTAACTATTTAGATCATCTAGACAGAAGGTCATCTTTGTTTGAAGCAAAGCACTACAGAGGAAGGGCTGTGGAAATCAGCATAAACCCCAAAAGGATATAAGTAGGAGCACTTTATATTATGTGTTGGAAAATGAGATATTTTTTCTTGTCAATGAAAATCTCTCAAAGGACATTTAGTAGACATATAAATACTCATTGACTAATGATGGGGTTACAGACCAATAACAGCATCATAAGTTGAATGTTTGGTCAGTGAAAAACAATATAATGTTGAAATATCATGCTTGAGAAATACAAGATGTTGAGAGTTTTCATTGTTTACTGCCACATTGGCTGGATAGAATGGGCTGAGATCTCTACCTTTGTTCTGCATGCAAGAGTGTGTCCTGCCATCAGAGAAAATATCAAAATTCATTATTTCAGAGAGAATGTCACTTTCCTATTTTAAAGGTGAAAACTTGCAAGAGAAACTGCTTCAAGTAAAGAACAATGTGTTTGGTTTTACCTCTCCAGTTTAGTCAGTGATATCTATGAGAAAGAGGGTGATGTCCCCAGAGAGAAACAATGAAATTTTAAATAGAAAACAAAAATAAGGACAGAAAATCAGAAGAAATGAAGGAACACAATGAGGCCATGGAATCTAAGGACAATTTATGCTTATTGCAGAAAATTTCTTTATTTAAAAATAAATATAAAAAGTCATAAAAATGTAGGAAAGTTTTCTATGAATATATCTTTAGTTTATAGTGTATATTCTTATAATGATTTTCTCATATTAGCATATTAGATTGTAGTCTATATAATACTCCAAGGGGAGCTTACATTATAGGTATAAAAGACAGCCAATATTGACTCTATCTTGCAACTCAGGTCCAAAATCAACAAGTTTTATAAAGCAAAATTACAAAAATTAAAACTTTTTTAAAAATAAATTCTTACTTTTTTATATTTGCAGTTCCATATTCAGACTGCCATGATATTTTCCTTATAAAATGAAATAATTAAAATAACAAATCAGCATAATTGAGAAATTATATTTTAAAATATATTCAATTATTTTTATATTTTTAAAATTTTACTTTTCTTTTTATTTATCTATATCATGATTGCAGTTTCCTCTCCCTCCTTTCCTCTCCCATTCTCCCCACCATGTAACCCTAGCCCCCAATTCTCTTCAGAGTAGGGCAGGCCTCCCATATTTGTAAACAGAACATGGAATATTAAAATTACAAGATAATAGATTATATTATATATTCCAAAGACAGGTATATTTATCATCATGAAGCCCCTAAAAGTATCTCAGTAATTCTGGTAAAAGTATGGAATTTTGAAGTATATTCTGAATTGGCAAATTAATATTGAAATACTAAAGCATATTTTTTAATAGTAACACTAATAGATTGACTCACCAAAGATAATGTAACATTTTAAGTAATACATATAGAATTCTGCTTTAAAATTGTCTATATGAAATTCTGATTTAGATTCAAGTGAACTTATACATCCAATGGATTAAATGCTATCACATGTTAAATCCATTAATTTCTGGTGACAACACTTGAGGAAAAGCATAGCATGTACTTATTATAAATAAAAATTGAAGCTTTGAGATATAGAATAAATTGATGAAATATTTTTCACATAATAGACTATATTAAATCCAACTGTAATTCAATCCTTGTAGTATTTTAAATTAAATACCTACTAAGTATTATTGGATGCATATGACTGTTAGGCAATTTCTTTAAAAGTATTTTTCTTGTATAAAATACCAGAAATTTGGCACTAATATTAACTTTGTTTCAATGAATTATATAGTCTTAATGATAATTCTAATAGAATATTTCAGAATATAATTTTATCAAGTTGCTATTTCACAGTTGTACATGTAGTTTCACCATACTGTTTCTTTTTCCTAAGTATATGTACAGAAATTTTCTCAGGAATATTTGCAAGTGTTCCTTCTATTATGAAATGCCCATATCCACGCACTAGGTTCATAGATACTCTTATCAGTTTCATTCAGTTTCACATACAAGGCTTTGGGAATTTCCATTAAAATCTTTATCATAATTAAAAAGAATAATTAATAAAGAAAATAAACTGAGACAAGCACTAATAAACTTTTAAAATGTTCTAGACAGTAAATATTTTAGGTCTTAAAGATCACACAATTTCTGTTGCAAATATTTGATTGTACTTTTCTAACACAAAAGCACTTAGAAGTAAGTAATTTTGTTGCTTTTTAATAGAATATAATTTTTAAAGAAAATGCCATTCATATAGCTTTGGCATAGATCAGTTAACTGTCAACTCTTACCCTAGAGTCAGGGAGAGGCTTCCTGTAAAGGACGTAGGACAAACTATTTAAAACTTTTGAGCTTATCTAAACTGGCTAGATGTTCTGTGCAAGCCCTTTGAATTCAAATAATCTGCATTTTCATTTAGTATTCTCAAAATGGCTTATATTTAATAAGCCATATCATATTAAGTAAAATATTCCAAAAGATTTTGCTTTTGATGTTTTCCTTAATTTTCCCCGTTTTTATTTTCATACATTTTTTTTCTGATAGTTCAGTCATAGCTCCAATGCCAGACACATCCTCTCTATTGAGTTCTCTTTTGAGCAAATTTCACAGTTGGAAATGGGAAATGTTACCTTTTGATAACACCCTTAATTCAGTATTCTTAGATCTATTTTTAAAAGTCACTTAAAATGAAAAAAGCATTAGAGAAATTGAGAGCAAATAAAACAATAAGCAATCTATTGATACAGAAATAGATAAAGTTGAATGATGTTAGCATACTGTAACTATTTTTCTGATGACACTCCCATTTTACCCACAAGGTCTGGCTTGACATAAAAGTAATGAATGACACTGGAGAGTGCAAATAAAAGTACCAGATTCTCTTGCAGAGGACTACAATGCACTTCTGTGATATCACCACCACTATATCTCCAGTTCTGGGGTATCATATACTGCCTTCTGGCCTACTCCATCGTCTGTACCCATGTGGTACAAATATATACACTCAGATACACTTATATACACAATAAACAAATATATAGATAGAATCTATCTTTAAAAATTTCCACATGTGTTGGTTTGAATAAAAATGGTCACCATATGTTCACAATATCATGATTAGTTCCCAGTTGATGAACTGTTTGGAAATGATGTAGACAATTGTATGGATCATCTCATTCTGACATATTCCACACTTGCATACATTCATTATACATTGACAAATATAACCCTCATTCCACATATATGTTGCTATAAATGCATGTATTTTAAAAATGAATTTATAGCAACATGTACACAGTTTTCTAGCAGTCCGAACTTTTGAATTGTCATGACATTTCAAGTGAATAACTTCTTTCTTAGATTATGTGGCACTGAAATAAAATAAGAATCAGTTTGAATGCAAAATTAGTTTTTAATTCCAAGTATGAAATATTTGTGTAATAAAATTGATGAACAATTGCTTCAAAACACAGTGAAAATCACCAAACCTCTTTTAAATAAATTATAATTATAGCCATCCCCCATCTTTTTTATGCTAATTAAAATGGATTGTTTAATTTTCAAAAAATGTTTATGCTCATGAATACACTTAGAATCAAATGTTCTTTTCAAATGGAATGGAATAAAACACTTCCTTCTTTATTGATTTTAATCTTTTGAATGTATGTTCTAATAGCATATAATTTGGTTCATTGAATATATTTCATGTCATTAGACTTTATTACTATATGAGTTGTGGTAATAGGTTAATAACTATGATTCACATTTTATAAAGCATTAACATACAAACTTTTTGATTGCCTTATTTCATCCTTTGAACAGTCTTAAAAGTCAAACAGACTTCAATTTCTTCAGTATTATTATGTTTTTGAGAATATAATTACATTGTTTGTACCCTCACTTTCTTCACTCCTGTATACAAACCTTGCTCTCTTTTTCCAATTCATGATATCTTTTTCTTTATTTGTTGTGACGTGTCTGAGTGTGTGGCATGTTCCTAAATATATAAAATATGGTCTTCTCAGTTTGTTCCTTGTATGTATCTGCTTTTAGATCTGACCATTTGGTATTGGATAACTCACTAATGTGTTCTTATCTGTGAAAGACTGTTTCTCCCACTCTCACCTTCAGGTTTCTGTAGTGCTTTGCCTAGGATTAAGGTTTTGTGATTTTTTCCCCTGTTCCATGTTAGCATATCTATTTGTACCATCCATGTTAAGGTCATGCTTAGGCAGTCACACTGGTGAGACTTCATGGCCTCAGCTTCTAGGACATTTTTTGAGAGAAATCTACAGGTAACTCCTAGACCCTCTGACTCTTGCATAATATCTCCTTCCTCTTCCTCAATTATCTGCGAGTGGGAGGTACAGGAGTTTTACTGTAGATGTATCAATTGGGTATAGGCTTTGCCACTCTGAATTTTGATCATTTATGCTTTTCTGTAATGGTCTCCATCTGCTTTAAATAGAAGTATCCTTAATGAGGTATGAGGATTACACTTATCTGTGGATATGAGAAAGAATATAGTGTTAGTTATTTTGCTAGTTTAGTAAAGTAGTAGTTTTAGGTTCTCCTTCATAATACCTGACTTCACTAGCCTGATGTAGTTGGCTAGATTTCTAGTACCAGGCCTGGTTTAACAGTTCCAGATTGGGTTTTAAATCCAATTTAAGAAGCTATTGGTTTCTGACAAGGTAAATATACTATTGATGCATCAGCCAGGGCTCTCTACGAGAAGGAACCATGAAAACTTCCAAGTATGGGAAGCAAGTATCTTTTTAATTATGAACAAAGTATTTTGATATTTGTAAATATTATCAAATCAGCTTTTCCAGGAATATCTGTAGCCTATTTGAACTAAAACTATCTGAAAGTATTTAAAATAGATTATATATATTCCACTTCAAATTAATAACCTAAATATGTAGTTCAATTCCAAGTAATAAACTAAATATAAAGTAGTTTGTCATTTTACCAATATTAATTAATGTTTATTTTTACCTCAAAGGATTGCTACAGTTGCCTCAATTTAAAGTATTGGAGACTTATAAGAAAGTATCAGAGACTTTTAAAGTTCTCATTTCAAGGTCTGTCCTGAAAAACTAAAAACTCACCTTGACCCCACATATCTGTAACATTTTTCTCATGACAATGGAAAAGTGAAATGAGAACTTTAAAAGGTTGCTGAATGTTTCATCCATGTCATAGGATTTCCACATGCTTTTCACATTGCATTTCCAGGTCCTGGATGACTTTCCTTAATTTGTTCTTCTGCTCATTCATATCTTCTTTGCTGTCCTTGGTCACTAGTAAATTTGAGACCTTCATCACATCTTCTATCCATAATAGTGCCCTTGAATTCAGTAGTTGAAAAGATAGGATCTATTGACAATTCTTGTTGCCTTTCTTTCTCTTTCACTTCTTTTGGAGCATGCTCATCTATTGACTTGGTTGTTTCTTCTGCTTTATTTAGAAACCTTTTCAGTTAGTATCCTTCTCTTGAGTTCTCAATCCCCGGTACCCCTCCCATTGAAGGGAAGATAGTACCCTTCTTCCTATAACTATGCTCTTATAATAAAGTATCATCCTATCTACTTATCATCAAGTAGGTATTATTCATAAGTGTTCTAGGGAAAATTTTTAATTGCATCTATACAATGAAAGCATTTAAAATATCTTAGAATTATGCTCAAATTTAATAGAAAGAATAAAAAAAGCCTTTACTTTCACTTCATAAATTTTACACCCAAAGCTTGAATCCTTATTTTCTAAGTCAATGCTTTACATTAAACCATTTTTTCTAAATTTCATGCATAGAATTATTTGCATGAAATTTAGAAATTTTTCTTAAAAGTATGGCTGTATAAAATAGATAAAAATACAGTCATCCAGGAGGTGACTATTAGCAATTAGCTTTAAAATCACAATATTATGTTAGAAATGATTTCTTTTATGAGGAAGAGTTATGTGTTCCTATGTAAACATGTGTGTATATGGGTGTGTATACACATAATTACCTTAGTAATCTGTACCTTAGTGTTACAGAACTCAGAGGTTGATGATGTTGTGTGTTTTAGTGGCTAGTTTTGTGTGTTAACTTTTTTATAGATTCTATTGAGCTATACATTTTTCTCTGGTTCCTTCGCTTCCTCTCCTCTCCCCTTCTACCCTCAAACACAGTCCCCATGCTCCCAATTTACTCAGGAGATCTTTTCTTTTCCTACTTCCTATGTATATTAGATCCATGTATGTCTCTCTTAGGGTTCTCATTTTGTCTCGGTTCTCTGGGATTGTGAATTGTAGGCTTGTTTTCTTTGTTTTATTTCTAAAAGCCACTAATCAGTGAGTACATATGATATTTGTCATTCTGGGTCTTGGTTACCTCACTCAATATGAAGTTTCCTAGATCCATCCATTCGCCTGCAAATTTCAAGCTGTCTGTATTTTTTCTGCCATGTACTACTCCATTGTTTAACTGTACCACATTTTCCTTATCCATTCTTGGGTTGAGGGGCATTTAGGTTGTTTCCATGGTGTGGGAGGTGCATCTGTTGCTTTTCTTGGTTAATGAATAGAGAAACTGCTTTGGCCTGTTTGATAGGGCAGAACTTATGTAGGCGGTGGATGGAACTGAATGCTGGGAGAAAGAAGGGCAGAGGCAGACAGCCGCCATGGAGCCGCCAGTGTCAAACATGCTGAATCTTTGCTGGTAAGCCACTGCCACATGACAATATACAGATTAATAGAAATTGGTTAAATTAATATGTAAGAGTTAGCTGATAAGAAGTTAGAGCTTGGGGGCCAAGAAGTGTTTTAGTTAATACAGTTTCTGTGTGATTATTTTGGTTCTGGGCAGCCAGGATGAACAAGTGGGCCCTCTTCTTACATTTCCAGGTTCTGGCTATGACAAAGAATGCTACTATGAACAACTTAATACAAGCTAGAGTAATCAGTGAAAGGCGCCTCAGTTGACAAAATGCCTCTATGAGATCCAGCTGTATGACATTTTCTTATGTAGTGCTCAATGGGGGAGGGCCTTACCCACAGTGGGTGGTACCATCCCTGGGATAGTAGACCTGGGTTCTATAAGAAGTTGGGTAAACAATCAGGTAAGCAGTACTTCTTCATGAACTCTGGATAAGTTCCCACCTTTGGGATCCTGCTCTACTTGAGTTCTTGTCCTATTTTTCTTCAGTGATAAGCAGCCATGCTGAAGTATAATCCAAATAAACCTTTCCTCCCCAACTTACTTTTTGGTGATAGTTTTTGATCACAACAATAGAAACGATAAGACTATTCTCTCCACATTATTTTTAATTTATTTCTTTTATTTTTTTGAGAAAGTAATATGATTAAATATTTTTTTTTACTTTTGCTTTTTTAACTCTAAAATCTCTCATATAAGTTTTTTTTCTATTTTCAAATTCATAGCCTCTGTTTTCATAAATTGTAGTTATAGATATCTGGTCTGAACAACATCAAGGAGATTAGGCATGCTGGTATTGAGGGAAGCTCAGCAGGGTTCACTCATACGTTAAGAACTACAGGCAATGCAAAAATGTTTAGAGTGAGAGAAACACTCTTCCCCAATGAAGAACACCTTACTTTAAGACAGTGTCAGCTGATTTACTGATGGTGTAACACAGGATTCCTTGCTTATGTGGCACACACATTGTCAACTATGCTATCTCACTTGCCAGAGAGACTGATTCTAATACAAGGACATAAGTGTTGCATAATGGTTTTCTGTTTATAAAGCAATATTAAACCAGAAGCCTTGAGTTTTTCTAATATTTTTCAAGTGTCTAATTTTCAATAAAAATTTTAATCTTACTTTATATCTTTAAACTATATAGGGCCATCTTTAAATTTATTGATAGAGAAATGTTTACTCAATAGAAAATAATTATGAGAGAATTACAAAGATATTACTAGTTCCTAACTTAGAAGTTCAATGAATTTTGGCCTAATTAATTGAGGACAGAAAAGCCATGAAGCCTTAAAATTATTATTCTATGAAATGTCCTTTCTGCAGAAACAAGTTAGTTGTTTATGATTGCCTTGTTTGAAGTATTTTCTCCAAATTATGTTTGATTTTTTTCCATGTATTTTTTGCATACAATGGGAAGATACTAACCTAAATTCACTTTCAGCATATAGACATCTATTTTTTCCAAGATGATTTATTAATGATAATTTTCCATTTTTTGTTCTTAGAAATTTGTTGGAAAATAGTTTGATATTAATATATGTAACTTTTTCACAGTTCTCCAATTTCATCACATGGTTTATATGATACTGTTTTTATAACAAAAATATCCTTCTTTACTTACCATACCTTGTGGTATATTTGAAGTTAGGTTATGTGTTGTTTGTTTTTTTTTTTTTTGCTTTTCCCTTTTTCTGTTTAGATTACTTTGACTATTCATATATTTTTGTGGGTTTGTATGATTTTTTATTTTTTCTATTTCTTTTTTTCTTTTACTTTTTATTAGTTTTCTCTTATATACTGCATCTTTATCAGAGCCTCCCCTCTGTCCATTTCTCCCAGTTTCCCTTTTTACCTTTCTGGTGTGGGAGAATTGTCTGTATTCTGTCAATCATGATTTAAATAAAGGCTGATTGGCCATTAGCCAGGCAGGAAGTATAGGAGGAAAAACCAGACAAGAAGTAGAGGTGGGGCAATGAGAACAGGAGAATTCTGGAAAGAAGGAAGCCCATTCCTCCTTACTCCTGTGCAGACCATTGAAGAAGCAGGATGTGGCCTGCCCCCACTGAAAAAGGTACTGAGCCATGTGGCTAACACTGATAAGAATAAAGGGTTAATATAAGCTACAAGAGCTAATAAGAATCCTGAGCTAATGGGCCAATAAGTTTATATCCTAATGTAGACTCTCTGTGTGATTTTCTTTGGTACTTAATGACTGTGGGACCTGGTGGGAGGACAGAAACCAACCAGGCCTTCATGTTACAGAATGGCGCCCACGTGGATAACTGCATCCACAAAAAGCCTGTGAAAGCTTGGAAAATATAGAGTAAAGCATGTTTTTCTTGGTAGCAGCAATTTCTCGGGTCTGTTTTCCTTGCTAGAGGCAAGCAAGCACTCTCATCTAAGAGAGGCTTCCTGACTCAGCTTTAGCTCAAAAGCCTTGCAGCTCTTTATGATGTCCTGCCAAGAAACACTTAAATAGTGTTGATAAAAAGCTGACCACATGCTTTTTGGTTTTCATTGTAGCAGTAAAAAAGTTGTACCACTTTAAAATGCCAGTTCTCTGGGCCATCCTGCTAGGGCAAACTCTGACTCTTTCAGGCAGGAGGTCCGACTCCAACTACAGAGCATTTGAGTGTTGTTTGTGGACACACTGTTGCAGCTTGCTTGCTGGCAAGGACCTTGAAATGCCATAGAGTTGTGGCAATAAACATGGCTTCTGCCAGTACCTCAGCCTTGAGACTGAAATCTCAAAAAGCTATGAAATGGGCTGGATGCAGTTGTCAAAGACACAGCTTTAATCCTACCCATATTGCTTAGTAAATTAAAGACTCATGTGGTCAGAAAAAAGAGATATACAGTAAAGAGAGATTCAATGATGAAGAAAACCTCTAAATGGTTTACAGCATGTTAAAAATATATGCAGGCTTTAAAAAAAGGATAAGTCCTCAAAATTAAAAAAAGAAAGAGAATATTTGGGTGTGGTGGTACACACTTTTAGTCCCAAAGCTTGGGAGGCAGAGGCAGACAGATCTCTGTGAGTTCAAGGTGTGGTAGCACACACCTTTAATCCCAGAACTGGGGAGGCAGAGACAAGTGGATCTCTGTGAGTTCAAGGATAGTCTGGTCTACAGAGGGAGTTCAAGGACAAAGATACACGGAGATCCTCTCTCAAAAAGCCAAAAGTTAAAAGTAAAAATAAAAGAAATAGAGGTTAAAATATAGCCACATAAAGATGTAAAATACACAGAGAATCTTGATAGTGTATGCTATTATGATCTCTTTGAATTGTTTGAATGCTGAGGAAGGAGAAACAGCTGCTAAAAGATATTTGCTTATAAAGGCTGCTGAACTAATCCAAGATAGGTATTTTGAAAATACCTTGACTTCAACATTGAAGTCAAAATGTATGTTACTTTGGAGAAGAGATTTTGCTTTTATATCCACAGGAAACCAGAGGCTGTGGATTCATTCTGAATTAAGAAAAATCAGGTTTGATCAAGGAAGACCACCTGAGAAATCTCCAGTAGGAACAGATGATCCAGATGACTGAGTTCTACATCCAGAACAGATTCAAGACTGTGGCCTGAGATTATCAAGCCTCACAGGATACTCCAGTCAGGACTTGATCATAACTCTAAATTTTCTTTATGTCCTCATAAGATTATCAGCGCCTCCCAACCAGCCAGAAGTAGTCTGGAATACTATGCCCACATTCCCAAAAAAATGGACTATGGATATTTTCCTTTGTTTAGATAAAAAGAGGGGGAAGTGGTGCGGGAGAATTGTCTGTATTCTGTCAACCATGATTTAAATAAATGTTGATTGGCCATTAGCCGGGCAAGAAGTATGGGAGGAAAAACCAGACAGGAAGTAGAAGTGGGGAAATGAGAACAGGAGAATTCTGGAAAGAAGGAAGCCCATTCCTCCTCACTCCTGTCCAGACCAGCGAAGAAGCAGGATATGACCTGCCCCCACTGAAAAACATACTGAGCCATGTGGCTAACATAGATAAGGATAATGGGTTAATATAAGCTACAAGAGCTAATAAGAATCCTGAGCTAATGGGCCAATAAGTTTATATCCTAATGTAGACTCTCTGTGTGATTTTCTTTGGTACTTAATGACTGTGGGACCTCGTGAGTGGACAGAAACCACCCAGTCCTTAATGTTACATCTTTCCTTTCCTCCAGGTTCAATGCTCCTCCATTTATCTTCAGAAAAGAGCAGTCACCCTCCAGGGATATCAACTGAACACAGCATTACAAGATAAAATAAGACTAATCATGTACCCTCATATCAAGGTTGGATGAGGCAACACAGCATAACAAGTTCAATGCCATCATGGGCTCCATAGTGATATGATAAGAAAAGTCCAAGTAAGGCTATGAAAAGCAATGTGGTTGAAATAATTTTGATGAAAATCTTTATTTGATTTTTAGTTCATTGTAGGTGATTAAGAAATGCATGTGCAGTACTTAAAATAAGAAAAGTTCCCAGATGTTCATATATTTGAAAGTTTATTACCTGCATGGTGGGACTTCTTGGGGAAGATTAAGAGATGTAGTCTTGTTAAAGAAAATGTGTCATTGAGGGTGAACATTGAGGGTGAACATTGAGGTTTTATGATCCCATGCTAAGCCCAGTCATACTCCTTTTGACGCTAAACTGTATTTCTGAGTAAACTTGCAGGTAATGTTCCAGAGCAATGAATGTCTGATTATCAGTTTTTGTGTTCTGTGCCATAACCATCATGGACTCACCCTCTGAAACTGTAATCAATCCCCAATAAATGCTTTCATCTGTATGTTGCCTTGGTCATGGTACCTCTTCACAGCAATAGAAAAGAAAATAAGACTGGATATCTAGACACTCCCAAGACCAAATTAATATTATTGAACTATAAGAAGAATAGGTTGATATGACCTACAGGAAACAAAGAAAAACTGGAAAATGTGAAAAAAAAACATTGCAAAACCTGATGTGGGATTCCCCTCTCTGTGCTATGAATTTGTTTTATTATCATTGGTTAATAAAGAAGCTACTTTGTCCTATGGGAGGGCAGAATATAGGTAGGTGGAAAAACTATAATGAATACAGGGAAAAAGAGGGTAGAGTCATGAAGATGCCTTGTAGCTTCTGAAGGAGAAAGAAACCAGAATCTTACTTGTAAGACACAGCCTCATGGTAATACACAGATTCAAAAAAAAAAAAAGGGGTTAAGATAGAAGAGCTGGCCAGGAATACGACTAATCCATAGTCCAAAAAGTGTTGTGATTAATATAGTTTTGTGTGATTATTTGGGTCTGGATGGCCAGAAAATGAAAGAACAGTCTCCATTTATGGAAATCTGAGAACGAAACAGATCCCATATTGGCAGCTAAATGATTTCCAGTTTTTAATTACAATGTAGTTTTTATATATCTACTGAAATATATTAAATATTCATATTGTTATCTGACCATACCTTATTCTTTGTATTGAAGCACTAAATAGAAAATGATTAATGAGAAAAACCAATTGCAATTCATTAGGTAATTTAATTCCTCTTTAGTTACGAAATCCTTGATATACCTATATGATGACTCTGGACATTTTTGTTGTTTTTCTTGTTCCAAAAGGAAAGAAAACATTTACTTAAATAGAAGTTAGAGCTTTAGATTTACTGCTTAACTTCGTGTTCATAGGTCAAGTGTATGCATAAAATCCTTCATCCATAGATCTCTCAGAGCTATTGTGTAAATTTATTTTATCATAAGTACACTATCTCTCATGAAATATATATCATCTGTATAATATCAATATAAAACTGTTATTTATTATATCATAAGAAATCACACACTTATTAGTAGCTCTTATTTATTTTATTTTGATAACTTTAGATAAATATACTTGTATGCTTCAGAGATAAGAATAGATTTTTTGCATATATATGTATGTATTATATGATGTTTCCTTGTTCCTGCTATAAAATGCTATTGTACCTTTCTTTATTTCTTACTCCATGGTTGGCTGTGTAGCTTCATGATTGGCCCATGACATCCTCTTCTCCCCCTTTTCTGGCTCCTTTCCCAGATATCTTCTCTTATTTATTCTCTCTGGGTGTCAACTCCACCTATGCTTTCTCCTGCCTTGCTCTTAGGTATTCAGCTCTCTATTAGAACAATCAGCTATTTGAGAAAGGCAAAGTAACATAGCTTCATAAAGTTAAACAAATGCAATATAAAAGAGTGCAACACACCTTTGCATCATTAAACAAATGCTTCACACCATCAACAAATATGACATATCTTTCATATTCTACAACAGTTTTCCTTCTCCTATTAACTTTAATAAATTCAAATTTAAGCCTGTACTTGTCCATAAGTTTTTTCTAGTTTGCAAGGGTTTTTGATGTTCATCTTCTTATTTCCATATGCTAATACTTTATCAACCAAGAATTAGTGTAATAGACATTAGCCATATCAATTTATAGAGTAAAATGCATTTAAATATTCTATTCCATTTGTGAGAATGTGAAGTATAATGTTAATAATAAACAAGCCTCTTAGTTATAATATGAGCAGAGAAGACTAAAAATTACAATAGCAGCCAGTACTGGTTATCAAAGGTGGAAAATGGCACATAGTGCATGAGAGTGATGAGATGCATTCAAATATCTATGAATTAAAGTTCATTTTTGAAGCAATCATATTTAACACCTAACTACCTGCTCTGTTAGTACAGATGCTGCAAAGACCTACTGATCAATATTTGGGAATGTTTAATATTCTTGTCTCTTACAAATTATTTTGTACATATATGGAATCAGATAACAGAAAAGGGTCTCATACATCATTGAAAACTGAGCAACCATAAACTCACTATGAAGCAGCACAGTCATCACTTTGCCTGTGATTCTGGCAAAGTTTTTCTGTATTTTAAATGTAATTCCAGATTTCTGTAAAATTTTTAATTTGTCCCATCATGCTTATGCCAATTTATGGAAATCTTAATAGGATGTAGGTTTTACATTATTTGAGGTAGGCTTTGTTTTCTGATTGGTCTGGTCTTCCTGGAAGATAGTCTAGTTTTTATACAGCTTTAAACTATGGTATAATGAATAAGACAGTAACCTTTCTTCTTATATGTATTTTTTGTGCATAAATAGCATACTGATAACTTTTGACACCACACTACCTTAACTATAATCCATAAGATTACACAGAGGCATTAGTTCCATGTTCAGGTAATGTTTTGGCCAGGTGTGCAATAGCATGTGAGTTCTTCCGTGGACTTGAGTCTTTGTAAGTACCAGGTAAAAATTTATTTGATTTAAATTGATAAATTTACTTGAATTAATATTTATAGAGTAAAAAAAGGACAAGCTTAAAATACACACACACACACACACACTCAATAGAACTAAAGAACATAATAGTGCCTAAATAAGCAACATAATATATGTGTGTTATAATATGCCATATGAATGTAATAGAAAAAATCAATCTGATAAAACATGTTCATATAATAGTACTTATAAAATATTGAAGAAGTAACATGCAAAAAGAAGAGAGTTTATAATTGGGTACAATATGGAAGTTTGAGAGAATGAACATGTCATATACACAGATATGACAATTATACAATGAATTAATGTATACAGAGTTCATTACAAACCTTATAAATATGAATAGTCATATGAGAATTTAAAAATTTAAAAGTCAACTTTTGTTAAATCCCCTCTTACAAAAAGAAGTTATTCAACCAGGAAAAAAGTGGAGTTAAGATACTTGGAGAAAAAAACTTTTGGATATAAATATATAAACATGTCTATTAAATTTGTTTCAAAGGTGACATGGAGGTATACCCCCCACATATATATTATGCAATTATATATACATATATGTATATATGTAAAATCCTTGTAGGTTGATAATTGTAAAATTATACATCAAATTATACTGTAAATCATGCAATTTAAAGGCTGAATTTGAAAAGAATTATACCTAAATAAGTATCTTAAAAATGAAAAAATATATGAAAGAATTCTTATGGAATACATTTTTAATAAATTTTCCCTGAATTTTTTTTAATAAATGCTTAGGCAGAAGAAAAGTGACAATAATAAAAGAAATTCTGTGCCATGTAAAGGAAACAAGGTATATAAGAATGGACAAATGTGGATTATTTTCATGGTTCATACAAAACATACTTACATAAGCTAGCACTGATAAAAATGTAGTATTTGTAACCTATTGAAAGTTACAATAAATGTCAAGAACCTCTAATAGAGAGCAATTAGAAATGCCATCTTCATTAAATGCTAGTATCACATAAAGGACAATAGTGTTACTTGGCAGTTGTAGAATCTTGAAAATATTTCATACAAACCTCAAAGAACAAAATAGTAGATTTTGAGGAATGAAGTCAAAATAACATAAAAATAGCCAGATGGTGATGCATGCCTTTAATCCCAGCACTCAGGAGGAAGAGGCAGGCAGACCTTGAGAGTTCTAGGCCAGCCTGGTCAACAAAGTAAGTTCATGGAAATCTAGGACTGTTACACAGAAGCTCTGTATCAAAAACCAAAACATAAATGAAAAAACAGCAATAAACACATACTACAAGCTGGTAAATCATGTCAGAATGGTACATTTATTTAACTAGCATGTGTTTTTCATTTTTCTCTCCTTTTCTTTCTAATTTTCCTCCTTTTTTCTCTTTTAAAAAGAAAATAAACTATCTTTTTTTCATTTTACATAGAAATCCCAATTTTTACTCCCTCCTCTTTTTCCTTACCCTCCACCTACCTCCCCCACCCCTATCCACTCCCTAGACAGGATAAGGCACATTGCTTTGGGGAAGGTCCAAGGCCCTCCTTACTATATCTAGGCTGAGCAAGGAATCCATCCAAATAGAATGGGTTCCCAAAAAGCCAGTACAAGCATTAGAAATAAATCCTGGTCCCACTGGCAGGGGCTCAGCAGTCTGTTCAGCCATGAAACTGTCACCTTTATGCAGAAGGACTGGTTTGGACATATGTTGATTCCTTCCCTATTCGGCTACATTTGGTAAGCTCCCATTAGCTCAGGCAAGCTGTTTCAGTTGGTGTTCACATCATGGTCATGATCTCTTTGTTCATATTGTCACTACTCCCAGTCTTCAACTGAACTTTGGGAGGTCAGCCCAGTATTCCGCTGCTGGTCTCTGCTTCTGTTTCCATCAGTTGCTGCATGAATGTTCTATGGTGATATTTAAGATATTAATCAGTCTGACTAGAGGGCAAGGCCAGGTCTGGAGCCCTATCTTCTATTGCCTAGGGTTTTAACTGGAGTTATTCTTGTGAATGCCTGGGAATTTCTCTAGAGCCAGGTTTTTTGCTAGCCCCATAATAGTTCCCTCAATCAAAAAATCTTTTTCCTTACTCTCATCTCTGTTCTTCCTCAATCTTGACAATCACATTCCCTCAAGTTTTCCTCACCTCTCCATTTCTCCCCTCCTCTTCCCCTTCCACCCTCCCTTCTCTCCCCACCCTCATGCTCCCAATTTTGTCAGGTGAGCTTGTCTATTCCCCTGTCCAGGTGGATCTATGTATGTTTTTCTTAGTGGTCACCTTATTACTTAGCTTTTTCTAGGATCATGAGCTATAGGCTAAATATCCTTTGCTTTATTGCTATTGTCCACGTACAAGTAAATACATGCCATGTTCATCTTTCTTGGTCTGGGTTACCTCACTCAGGATGTTTTTTTTCAAGTTCCATAAATTTTCATTCAAATTTCTAGATGTCATTGGTTTGTTGTTTTGTTTTTTTTTACCACAGAGTAGTACTCCAATGTGTAAATTTATCCCATTTTCTTTATCCATTCTTCAGTTGAGGGCCTTCTACCTTGTTTCTAGGTTTTGGCTTTTACAAATAATGCTTCTACAGACACAGTTGAACAAATTCCGTTATAGTATGATTGAGCAGCATTTGGGCATATGGCCAAGAGTGGTATTCCTGTGTGTTGACAGGAATTTTCTCAGAAACCACCATACTGATTTCCAGAGTGATTGTACAAGTTTGCATCCCACCAAAAATGGAGGAGTGGTCCCCTTACTCCACATCCTCTCCAGCATAAGCTATCATTGGTGGTTTTGACCTTAGACATTCTAACTGGTGTAACATGGTTTGATTTGCATTTCCCTGGTGGGTAAGAATGTTGAACATTTCCTTAAGTGTCTTTTGGGCATTTGAGATTCTTCTGTTGAAAATTCTCAGATAAGAGCACTGACTGCTTTTCCAGGGGTCCTGAGGTCAATGCCCAGCCACCATATGGTGTCTCACAATCATATGTAATGAGATCTGGTGCCCTCTTCTGCTCTGCAGACATTCTCTTTTCTAACTGCTAGGGTTAAGATTTTGAGCACTATATGAATTAAGATATGAGAGAGTCAGCATCTTGGTCTCATTTCTGAATAAAGAGGAAATACTATTGGTCTCTCTTTAATGTACACTATAGACTCATTATATATAACATTCCTTCTGTATGTTTTCCTAATATCTTCTCACCTTGTTATAATAAAAACATGCTTAATACTATAAAATGTCATTTCAGCTTCAATCAAAATTATGTGCTTTCTGTTGAGATTATTTTAATGTGTTTCTTCATTAAATATGTTGAAGAAATTTTGCCTTTGTATGATGAAGCCCACTTAGTAAAATTGTATAATCTTCTTAATATTTTTTGCATTCATATTGTAAGTATTTGTTGTTTTGCACCTAAATTCATTAAAGAACTAGTTTCTAGTTCCTGTTAAACTGACTAGTGTCACAAAATAATAATGAATTGGTAGAATAAATTTGTAGGGTTCTTTACTTTTTGTTTCCTAGCACAAGTTATCAAGAATTGCTATAAGATCTTCTCTGTAAATTTAAGCAAATTCGGCAGTGAATATTCCTGATCCTGGATTTTCTTTAAGAGCAGATAATTTCATTAAAACTTCAACCCCCATTACTTATTTTTCCAAAGACAGATAAGATTTCTTTGTGGAGCTCTGGCTACACAAAGCATTCAGGTGATGAATTGAGAGATACAACTGACTTTGCCTCCCAAGTTCTAAGATTAAATGCATGTTGTCACAGAATCTGGTAGCCTCATTACTTATCATGAGCATTCCTTCACATTTAAAACTCTATTCTAATGTATTTGCTATGAAAAAGTATTATTGTTTATATTAAAGATATATTTGTTCATCAGAAAATATGTCTGACTATACTAGTACTGCTCCAAAAACCTTTAAATGAATTTTTTTATCAGTGTTGCAGAATTTCTATTATTCCAAGCCAAAGATCTAATAAACAAAACTATTGTTGCATTCTTAAATTGCTTATAATGTTAGCCTTTGTCAGGTGCATGTATGACTGTTTCTACTTTGATCATAACTATTACCTTTTAATTAATGTAAGTCATAACTCATGGCTTTCCAAATGAATAGTACCTATAGAATGAATGAATGTTAAAGGATTATATCTGTTTGTAAAAATATGGCCCAAATAGATCAACAGTTGTCTCATATTTTACAGACGAAGACCTTGGTTGTTATTTTTGTTCATGAAATTAGATGTTTCAGATGCTTCAAGTCGCAATCTAGTGCCAAATACCCTGGATTCATGTTAAAGAGGCACTGGTCCATGTTGAATCATTGGCTATAATAACACCAGCAGCATTGCAATCTAACTTGCTGGCAAGAGGGAAGGCCAGGTGAGAAAAGTTTAGTAAGCCTTCTCCTGTGTCCTTTTTCCTATGCTGCTACTGTGTCATTTTTCCTATATGGGATCCTACCTTAAGGTGCCACCTCCATTTGGAGTGGATAGTGCCATATCAACTAAGCAACCAAGACAATTTCTCAAATGGAGTTCCCTGCTTAGTTGAAATTAAGTTACAGCAAGTTGATCTATGAAATAAAACAAACTATCACAGACAGAAAAAAAATGAGTTTATACTGGACACTTGAAGCAGAACATCTCAACTGAAAATAGTATACCTTAAGGAATAAGTTTTAGGTCATATATAGGCAAGTAATTTTCATTAAATGATCCTCTGTACTGGCTGGATTTATGTATCAAATTGACACTAGCTAGACATCAGAGAGTAAAAAGCCTCAGTTGGGGGAATATCTCCATGAGATTCACTTGTAAGGCATTTTCTCAATTATTCATTAAATCGGAAGGCCCAGACCATGGTCATTGTGCCATCCCTGACTTCTTGGTCCTGTTTTCTACAAGAAGGTTGGTTGAGCAAGCCATGGGATGCAATATAGTAAGAAGCTAATCTCCATGATCCTTCCATAAGCTCCTGCCTCTAATATCTTGCCCTGTTTGAGTTAAGCTCATGACGTCTTCAGTGATGAACAGCAATGGTGAAGTTTAAGTACAATAAGGTCTTTACTCCCCAGATTGCTTTGTCATTATGGTGTTTTGTCACAACAGTTGAAACCCTAACAAAGACTATTTGGTACCAGCATAGTGTAGTATTACTCAGACAGACCTTAACCATGTTTTGGGGAAGATTGGAGGACTTTGGAACTTTGGGATAGAAGATAAGAATGTTGAGAGCAGTGCAGAGGATGAAGGTCTGACTTGTAAATTGTTTAGATGGAAATTTAAAGACTCTATTAAAGCCCTTTGCTGTTTTGAATTAAGATTCAGTGGTTCTAGTTAGTTAGGTCTGAAGAATCAGCTGTAAATATCAAGATATAAGAACTACTAAAGTGGGCCTTTGGGACCGAGAACCTCGCCCAACCAGCCTCCGCGGATTCATCTGGACCCTATCCCGGCTGCACCTGGGCTCGGCCCACCCGGGCTAAGGCCTTGGGGGAAGGGCGAGTCCCCTACTAGGGGGCCTCCTTTGTCCCACAGAGCCGAGCAGAGAGGAGAGGGCAACCCTCAGTAGGCCTGCCTTTGG
>PVIU01022043.1:0-30047 GCA_004026605.1 Ondatra zibethicus | reverse complement strand
ACACACACACACACACACACACACACACACACACTCCACACACTCCCTCCTAAATATATAAATACACCCTGCTTAGTCCGTATACTGTTATATGTATATGTGTTTTCAGAGCTGACCATTAGGTATTGGATTAAACAACTGATGTGCTCTTCCCTGGGGAAGACTATTTCCTCCACTCTCAGCATTCCCTAGTTGTCTGTAGATTTTTGGTGTATGGTTGAGGCTGTGCGGGTTTTCTGCCACACAGAAAAGGTCTTTCTATCATCCCCCTCTCATCTCTTTCTTTTCTTACCTCTATATAATTGTATCCCTTCTATTAGTTTTTCCCTTACAGCATATATACCACAGTAAAATCTCTCAAGCAGTATAAAAATTACATGTGATTACATTCTATTTTTTAAGTTAATGATTACAATGAATGCAAATAAAAAACATGTTTTCCATATCCCTTACATGATGGAACATTTTACATATTACAGGTAAAACACAAATTATCTCCAAGGACCCACATACATTCATGTCCAAGCAACTTGTTATAGACTAACAGAGTCTAAGCAAGCAAGGTATTTTTCTCAGCCAGTTCTTTTGCTGGCAGGCTGCATTTTGCAGTTCCAAGAAAAGACCCACCATTTTATCATTTATCTCAATAGGTAATCTCATAAAAAAAATCTGAAAAGAATCACAAATTAAACTTTTATACATGAAAAACAACCAGTCAGCTCTACTTCAAATCCTCAGAGTGCATACCCACTCATTAGCAGGTTTTTATATCAGGAAGCTGAGGGTAGAAATGGATATAAGGAATTGGTTATCACCTTTGATCACCAACCATTCTAACAAGAAAGGTACGTCAGCCAGCAATAGCCAGGCTGCCATTGTTCCTGTTCCCTGACCTCAATGAGTCCCTTGTTCAACTATATACAGACTTACATATATTACAGGGTTTTTCTTTTTAAAGGAAAATAGTTAACTATGATTCTTTATGCCTTTTTCATACATCCTTACTGTTGTTTTACCCTCGTCTCCTTTTTCTGTATTTATCCTCCGACTCCCTCCCTAATTAGAACCCTTCTTTCCTGTTTCCCTGATGAGGTCACTTGTACATTGTTATTCCCTGGTCTTCTGCTTCCCTACCCCACTCCACCCAACCCAGCAATGGTCCCGTTTTACTTTCCTGGTTACTCCAGGTGGCATACTCTCATCTGAAGATTTGGAGCTAGGAACCTTAGATGAGCGAGAACATATGATATTTGTCTTTCTGTGTCGGGGTCACCACACTCAATATGCATATCATAGTTTTAAATTATAGCATCAACATTCTAGTTACTGTTTAGTTGGGATTTCTAGGAAAAAAAATCCAAATCCTTTCAATAAAGTTTTTTTTTTTTTTACTGATTGATTGATTGTATGGAGATGTGAACATGCCATTTTGTGTGTGTGTAGTCAGAGAACAACTTTCGGAATTTGATTTTTTCCTCAAACCACATGGATTCCAGGAATTGAACTCAGGTTGTCAGGTAAGCACCTCCTGAGCCATCTCTCTGACTATGAATAAACTCTTCCTACATTCTCCTATGAACAAACTTTTATAAAAACGTCCCCTTGAGGCTGCAGGGATGGCTCGGTTGTTAAGACAACTGATTGCTCTTCCAGAGGGCCCAGGTTTGATTCCCAGCATCCACCTGGCAGCCTAAAGGCTTCTGTAACTCCTGTTCCAGGGGATCTGATGCCCTCTTCTGGTCTTTTAGAACACTGCACACACATGGTGCACATACATACATGCAGGCTAAACACCCAAACACATTTTTTAAAAAAGAAAGAAAAGAAAAAGAAACAAACTCCAAACCAAAATCCAAACATTTCCTTGTTACTTTCACTATGGTGATACTCTAGGTTTCCTAAGAAGCCTGTCATTGTGGAGAAAGAGAGACATCTACCTCAGCATTGCTCAGCAAAAGGGAGCCAGTAATATCTCAAGTTGTGCTAATTCCCCAAATAAAAATGAAAAAATGTTATAAATCACTATTTGACTTGAGTTTTCAAATTTATTTCTTTTTATTATTATTTATTATTGTTAAAGTACAGCTGTTATTTGCTCTTTCAAATAATAATTATTATTATTATTATGTGTTAGTGGGTGTGCAGGTTGCCTTTTGTGCACATGTATGTGGAGACCAGAGGACAATCTTGAGTGTCATCTTCAGGAAGACCAGTTTGCTCATGATGCAGGATCTATCATTCATTGACTTGAAGCTTACCAGTTCAGCTAGACTGACTAGCCAGGGAGCCTCAGGGATCATCCATCCTGTCCCCATTTCTCCGGGGCTTTATGCCATGATGCTGAACGTTTTTGTGGTTTCTCTGGATCAAAATCACTCTTCTTGCTTCTATGGTAAGCATTTTACCAACTGAACTATCTCCCTGACCCCAGTGAGTTACTTCAGCAAAACTTCTGACCCACATTAACCCAAATTATCAGTCACATCCCACCAAAGATGATACACTGTAAAGGGAATTATGTGGCATTGCACAGGCCAGTCATGGGAAAACTCAAATTCTTTTGAACAGTTCACGTTGTTAGGTGCTTAAAGTGGAACTCTACCTTGTTGGGGGCTGCAGACCCCTGGCCCCTTGACTTTCTTTGCCTGCCTCAGACCCTTTGACTGCTGGAGTGAACTGAGCAAAACAACTTGTTTACCTGTGCCTGCAGATGCTCTGAGCAGGAGACCCTGATGGCAGGGGAGTGGCTTCTGGTGGGGCCGGCAGCAGAAAGATCCCAAGAGCTGGGGAGTGGCTATCAGTTAAGGATCCCTATATAAGCTTTCCTGGAGCACAATAAACTTGGCATTCTTGTATCAAGGATGACCCGTGTCCCCATGTCTCTGTCTGTCTGTGTACGTTTTTAAGTCTCCAGCCTAGTTCCTAGCTCACATACCGTCCCGTAGTGCAGGTGCTACACTACCTCTCTCTAAATATCCTTTTAAAGATTTATTTATTTTATATGTATGAGTGTTTTGCCTGCATGTATGTATGTGCACCACATGAATGCCTGGTGCAGGTAGAAGAAGCCAAGAGAGGGCATTAGAACCTCTGGAACTGGAGTTATAGATGGCTATAAGACATTATGTAGGTGCCTGGAATCGAACCCAGGTCCTCTGAAAGAGCAACAAATGCTTTAAAGCACTCTCTAGCCCTCCACCTTCTTTTTAAAATAGGGAAACTGAGGTCACTGTAGCAGTACGCTACATCTTAGAAGCTTGAGAACAGCAATGCATCGATTGGAGGATAGGAGCTCTCGCTGAGCAGTTTTCAGACACATGTGCTGTTCTGTGGCATTCAGTAGCAACCAGCTTCCTTGGCTCCTTGGGAAGGACTTCTTTTCAGCCAGCAGATTGTGTTTCCTGTGTAGTGATACTAGCACAATGAGATGTTATCAGGTGCCTTGGTAATGGATAGTCATCAATGAATCTAACAAGGATACATTTTATAAGAAAATCAATAAGAGAAAGTGATTATATTGTTGACTGGAGCCAGCGTGCAGAAATGAAAAATAGAGAGGAAAATATCACTTTGCATTGGACAGGGTTTCAGTGCATATAACAGGCTGCGATTGTCTCTCAAAGTTATTAGGGATCTCGCAAAACAACAGCTAGCAAAGGGATAAAAATACTTCAGCCCTTTTTAAGTGTCAAAAACAACCTGAAAACCACTATTTCATTCCTAATCTACTGTTTGAATAAAGTGCCGTTTCCTGCCCCACTGAATGTTTACGTGCTTAAGTCAACGTGAACAGAGAGCCACAGTTTGGAGCCAGGACTACACATGGGAAATGTTATTCAAATGGTGAACTGAAAAAAAAAAAAAAAACAACAGTGCTGCTGGGAGGTGTTGGTGCATGCCTTTAATCCCAGCACTTGGGAGGCAGAGACAGGAGGATCTCTGTGAGCCTGAGGGTAGCCTGGTCTACAGAGTGAGTGCCAGGACAGCAAGGGCTACACAGAGAAACCTTGTTTTGAAAAAATGGGTATGGGGGGAGGGAGAAAAAAAGGAAGGAAGGAAGGAAGGAAGGAAGGAAGGAAGGAAGGAAGGAATCAGTGGAGGTTTCCACTAGTCTACTAGATATACACCTGAAAGATAAGAGAAATACATTTTTTTCTGAACTTCTGACAGCTGGATATCTTTTACTTGGACATCTATCCACAGTTGTTTTGGTTACAAGAAGGAATGTAATGAACTGGTCTTTGGAAAGGCAAGTTTGATACATGTTATCAAAAAGAATAGAAAACACTTCAGATTTTAAAGTATGTTTAGTCTAATTAAGACTATCTTAAAAGGCTGTGTCCTCATGACTCCTCCTCACCGCCTCACCCTGCTATTCTGGAAAGCACAGTGTCTTAGAGTTGGGAAGTCTGAAAGGTTGGTTTTCTCATTGCATTTGAGGCGTGCATTTGCTGTTGCTACTGTATTTGCTCCTAAACTATGCATTCAGTTTGCTCTCCCCATTCTAATCTATTTCATCCTTCTAGTTTGTTCTTTCTCTCTATTTTAAAGGTATATGATTTTAGGGAGTTTAGGGAGTATGATTTTAATTTTTCAATTTTTTTTCCTGAGGCAGGGTCTCATGTTGCCCAGGCTGGCTTTGAATTCACTATTATGTCAGAGGCCTTGAACTCCTGACCCGTCCATCTCCACCCTCCAAGTGTTAGGATTATAATGGTTCACCACCATGTCAGTCTAATATGTAGATTTAAAAGACAAATTATTTCAAATGCTCCTCTTAGCTGTCTTCAATACAACTATCTTAAATTCTTGAAATACACACGCTCTAGAATATCGTGACCACTTTGAAAAAACATCCTTAAAGATTGCTTTTCATTTTTCTGCTTCAGGCACCATCGCTCTTTCCTCCACTTCTCACGGCTTCAGTGTTCACATCTCCCTTACCCTCACATCTGAGCCCTGTGACAGGATTCTTTTCTGTACTGATATTTTGTTTCCCTAGGAAGCTGTTACTTTCTTTTCCATCTGCTTACTCTTCTGCCTTTGCTCCAGCCTATCCCCACATCTGCCACCAAGGCGTAAACCTTCTCTGAACTACATGAAACACTCGAGACACCTTTCTTGTAGCCCCCATAAGACCTTGTGGCACCTGCTCACCTCTGGGCTGGCTGCCCGCTGCCACCCTACAAGCTCTCTTTTCATGGCATCTTTGAGATTCCCTTTGCCTTTCTTCATGGAAAACCCGGGTGCTCCTTTCCCTTGTCTGAGTCATCCTTTTGGGTAGTAAGTCCCTGCTCAATCAACTTTTCAATAAAAGGTACAAAAGAGACGTTTTTCTGCATTTGTATTTGCAAGACGTTTTGATGTTATTTTTACAGTGGGTTAGTAGATTGGCTGGAAGAGACTCCCAGCCGGCAGATCACCTCCCCTGGCCATTTGCAAGCATCATTCTATTGTTCTCCAGTTTCCTATATGACATGAAGGTTTCTGATGCCTTCCTCTGCATGTGTCCCTTTCCTCTGTGACCAGAGAGAGCTCCCTCAGTGTTCCTTGGTTTCCAGAGTTGTGGGATTTCATGATTCTGAGCTCTGATGACGCTTGCTTCCTTTCCTGTCGTGGGTGTGTAATCCTCTTGCTGAGGGAGCTCTTGGCTTTTCTCTCTGTAGTTTTTTTCCTTTCCCTGATGTTTTTTCTTTGATGGTTTTCTCCTCACCTTCCTTCTGCCCTGTGTTTTCTCTGTAGAGCTGATACGTTAGACTTTCTAGGTTATTTAACCTTCTCAGCTCAGGTCTCCTGGTGTTCATGTGTTTGTCTAGACAGTTCTTAGAATTTTCTTCCACATTGCCTTCTGATCATCTACTCCTTTTCATTCCTGAGACTTCTATGACTTCTTCACTGTTTTAAAAATATTTTTCTTAAAATAACCTTTGAAGAACCTTGCTATTTATTTATTTATTTATTGTTCCTACTTTGCTTGTTTCTATGTTCTCCAAGTGTGATCACTTCTTTAGCACCTTGAGCCTTCCTTTCTCTGTTTCTTGATTTTCCCTTCCCTGTTTCTTCCCTTCTCTTCTTTCACATTTGCGGGATTTTCTAAATGTCTTAGTGACCCATAGCTGTGTGTTTGTGAGAGTGAGTTTCTGACATGTCCTGGAAGCCGAGTGTGTGTGTGTGTGTGTGTGTCTGTGTGTGTGAGCCGTGTGTGTGTAAGCCATGTGTGTGTGCACACTCGCGTGCATGTGTGTGTGTCCTGCATCCACTCTCCAAGTCCCCACCAGTTTCACTATCATGGCTGGTTTTCTTCAGCCTGGTTGGTTTTCTCAGCAAGGACTCCTACCTGGCAGCCATAAATCCGGCTCCCACCTTTCTTGAGGATCAATGGGGAAGGGCATTGTCCTTATCCCTGACTCCCATCAGGCATCTCCAATACCTGAGGCTTTTCTGGGTTCTGTGCTGCAATTACAGCTGCTTCTGGATTTTCCCTCGCTTATTGGCTTAGTTTCTGTTCCCTTGACCTAGCTCAGATAGCCACGGTCTGAATTTGAGTTCATAAAGCTTTGGTTTTCTCCCCTCCCTCCTTCCTTCTTTCTTTCTTTCTTTCCTTCCTTCCTTCCTTTTACCTTTAGTTTTACTGTTAATTATTATTACTATTATTATTACTATTTGTAGTACTGAGGATTGAACCCACAGCCTTCTGCATGCTGGATAGCCTCAGCCTTCCTTTTGCCTTGTATTTTGAATCAGAGTCTTCCTAAGCTGCCCAGGATGCTCTTGTAGTCTAGATAGGCCTTGCACTCGAACTGTCTGGGGAGGTGGGGTGGGGGTGGGGGACGACAGAATCTTATGCAGTCTAAGCTGATCTCAAACTCACTGTGTAGCTGCAGTGGCCTTGAACTTTGGGTCCTTCTGCCTCCATCTTTCAAATGATTTGATTGCAGGTACGTGCCACACCTGGCTCAAGTTTGCATTTCTGCCTGTACAATAGGACAAGGACTGGGGTGGAGAGGAGGCCTTTATTCTCAGGTAGGCCGAGTGAGACCCCAGCTGTCCTCACCATCTTAAACCGGGTGCTTCTCTCTTTACTTTCCCTCTGGCTGCCACGTATCCATGTCCACTCTGGCTTTATGTCTTTCTGTCCACCACCCTTCCCTCTTTCTCCTTCTCTATTTCTGGTCCTTGTCCAAAGCCCCAGCAATCTCTCCACTTGCTTTATCATCTTTATTTCCACTCACAGTTGTATTTATTTTTTCCTTCACAGTACGCCTTTTGTCTGTCCTGTCCCTTTCCTGGCTATCCCTGCTTCTCTCAACGGGGGTTTAAACTCCAAATTTCCTCACACACTGCTCTCATCACGTACCACTTAAATGTCTTCTGTGTATCTTCCCCAGGCAGTGAACTCTGAAGCACCTCCTGTACCGACAGACCATCATTAACTGACTCTACCTGACCTTCAACAAACTCAGCTCTTCTGCGGTTCAGACAAGTCACAGTTCCTTCAGAAAGCTTCCTGTCACTCCCATTCCTTTGTTGGCTAGTCTGTTCCACTTCCCTTTTCCCCAGTGTCGATGTTGCTACTGACTTGCATGAGCCCAAGCCTCACGGCCATCGCTGGTCCCAACCCAAGTGCATCCCTTCTCGCTTTGTGGCAAGGTATCTGTTAATAAAGATATACTTGGGAAACTGAGGCAGGAGAATGGAGAATTTGAGGCTAGTTTGAGTCATGTAGTGAGTTCAAGGCTAGCCTGGGATACACAGCAAGACCCTGTCTCAAAAAGCCAAAGAGGAGTGAAGACAGGAAAGAAGAAAGGAAGGGAGAGGGAGAAGGAGAGAGGGAGGGAGTAAGGGAGAGAAAGAGAAAGAGAGAGAGAGAGCTAGCTCTTCTCAATGAATAAGTATTGTGTCAAAGTCCACCTCACTAACTCCAGCCTCTGTCACTAACATTTTAATCTTTAAGCTGGACTTGTGTTTCTCCCTTCCCTGCCCTGGAATTCTGTGGTATTTGGGCTTAAAGTTCTGCTGTTTCTCACTGCTGACGTATCTTGTGTTTGTTCCCCTCTTTCTTCTTCTAGACAGCCAGCTCCTGAAAGGTGGGTGCTCATTCAATATGACTCCGTGCAAAACTATAAAGAAATAAGAGATTATCAAGTTCCTGCTGAGAAGGTGAGCTTCTCTGACACTTTACACAATGCTTATTCATGGAGAAAAGCTAGGTGTTCCCCCCACCCTTTGACTTTTTGAGATTAGGGTCCTGCTGTGTATCCCAGGCTGGCCTTGAACTCACTCTATAGCTCAGACTACCCACAAATTCTCCCTTCTCCTGCCTCAGGTTCCCAAGATATCTTTGCAGAAGGAGAGGAAATTGGAAGATAATTTTAATCCCATATTGAAA
Organism: Ondatra zibethicus; assembly: GCA_004026605.1. Lineage (NCBI taxonomy): Eukaryota > Metazoa > Chordata > Mammalia > Rodentia > Cricetidae > Ondatra > Ondatra zibethicus. The sequence continues at coordinate 21,658 of PVIU01022043.1, read as the reverse complement.
TAATTAGTCTGTATTCTTTGGAGTTAGAGAGCATGTTTTGAAAGGAGTGCTGAAATTGCCCATAAATCTGAACTTTAGATATTTAAGAGCATTTACTAGTTACTATAGTTTTTATAAAATCTTATCTTAAAACATATGTATGATGTAAACTATCAAGAGACTTTTGAAACACTAGTGAACTCAAGTCTCTAGAACACACTTACCTGGGCAGTTTCTCTAGCCCATCACTGCTCCCCAGCTAACCCACTCCAACTTCTCTCTCTTTGTCGTGAATGCCCATGGGTTTGTCACAATGAGAGATTTGGAAGCCAAGAGAGAACAAGTAACAATCACAGTGACTCCCTGGTAAATTTTCAGTGTTTTTAAAAGGTGTGATCTGGTGCTTTGTTCAGTGTGTCTCAAACTTTCTCCAGTAAGACTCAGCAAACTCAAGCAACCAGTTATTTTAGGAGAATTTCAATTAGGGAATGTTAAGTAGTGTCCAGTTAGTGCTTCTCTGAGAGCAAGGTGTGGGCTTAGAATCAAATCAGCTGCCTAGAATGATAGCCACTCGATGGGAAGGAAGACCATAGGAGCCAAGTCTTTTTCCTAACTCACAGGCTCTGAACTCAATACTACTTTGGTGTCCAGTGAGGTCTTATATTTTTTGTAGTATTGACCTTTATTGTACCGACAATTATTGTATCACAGCAATAGGTAAGCTGTGATAAAAATAGCATGACCAAAAGCGACTCCTGGAAGAAAGGGTTTATTTTGGCTTACGGTTCCAGAGGCAGAGTCCATCAAGGCAAGGGAGGCAGAGCAGCGAACCGCTGAAGCTGTTGTCTCAACAGCACATAGGAAGCAGGGGGGAAAGGTGGAAGTGAGGGGAAGCTATAAACTCCAGAAGGCTGCCCCGGTGATGTCCTTCCTCCTGACAGCAAAGCATCACACGGCTCAGCTGGGAAAGCGAGGATGATTTATGTGCTCGGTGCACATGTGAGCTGTAAAGGAATGAAGACTTGGCGGGGCATTGGGCTCACACCTTTCATTCCAGCACTTGGGAGACAGAAGCAGATGGATCTCTATGAGTTTGAGGCCAGCCTGCTCTACATAGAGAGTTCCAGGTTAGCCAGGGCTGCATAATGAGAATCTGTCTCAAAAAACAAAACAAAACAAAAACAAAAAACAAGAAAATACAAACTTGGATTGGGCAGGCTAGGTGGACTGGAGACTCTGCAGGTGATGCCCTTGTAGTTGGACTAAAGGGCGCGTCTTGACTAGTAAGGACTCGAGAGTACTCATCGTAATTTACGCATGCTCCAAAGTCCTCTTTGTTCCACAGTACAAGTGCTGTGCTTACACCAAGCTTCCTTCTGTGGGATTCTCAGGGTGTCTTACTGTAATTACAAGCCCATGCTTTGCACACCGTTTCTGTCTCCTGGTGTCCCTGGGAGTATCTTGTTCTCCTGCCGGACAGGCAGTGAGGGGAAGACAACTGTTTCTTGCACTCTCGAGGCAGCGGCTGATTAGGGCTCTCAGGAAACTGAGGAGGCTCTTCAGGTCCCCTCTGGGCTACACCCACATGAGGGTGAGGAGGATCTCAGGTGCCATCCAGCACTGAGTAGTTGGATCTTGATTTCCAAGAGGGCTGCCCTGAAGCACTCAGCTTTGAAAAATATTCGAGAGCCCTACTACTGATCTGGGAGTCAGGATGAGGTCGACAGAACTCTCTGATTTATGAGACCTTTCTCTTGACTTGTTCAGCGGGGAGCCACTTGCCAGATACTCAAACAGAAATATGACTCATGGTGGTGATAAACACTCGGAGAAAGGGACATGAAATGTAACTGAGGAAAGAATTGGAAGAGAAAGAGCACATTTAATTCACTGTGTTTTATGCTAGGCCTCTCTCCCCTTGAGATGGCGGAGTCCCTCTGTGGTGGCAGATACGAAAATATGACACCCTGGAGCACCAGGCATAGGTGGGGTGTGTGTTTCATGGAAGCTGCCTCAGCTCACTTCTGAGGGGATGGTTCCTTTGGAGATGAGCATCGTATGAACCTCTCCCATTACAAACTAATTGTCTTTGTCTGTCTGTCTTCCTTCCTTCCTTCTTTCCTTCCTTCCTTCTCCTTTCCCTTTCGTTTTTTTCCAGAACCCAGTTGAGGAGCCATGAGTTTGAATGGAAAGACATTTTATCTGAACCTGCTATTTATCTGAAAGAAATGAGATTTGAACTGATAACTCAGATTAGTGGCAGCGATTATCCATCCACCAGATTGAGGACCGCTTTTGGACCAGAGCAGACATGCACAGGAAACTGACTTCCTCTCTCCTTTAATCAGTGAGTCTCAAAGTTTTCCCAAGCCAGCAGCAGCGGTTCACACTGGAACCTACTAGAAGTGCATATTCCTGGTGTCCATTCCAGAGCTCCTGAAACAGACTCTATGGGTCCATCCGTCTGTGGGTTCTCTCCCACTCCCGACATCTGCAGTTTGCACCATTCGTTAGCCATTCATGGAAGGACGCAAGGGCAAAGCAAAAGCGTGGAAAGATCTGCTCAGCTTTCCAATTTTGCTCTCTTGAGAGCCTTGTCTTTCGTCTTGCTCCTTTCTTCAGCTTATTTTCTTTAACTTTGTATTTTGAAATTGTTCAATATTCCTAACAGCATCAAACAACAAAATGTCCAGGAAGGTCTTGGACTCCTGGGATCATTTCTCTCAATGTTTACGACTTGCCTAGTTCAACACTCGGTCACACTACAAGCTGATAATTGTGCAATTAGTTGACTTAAGTTTCATGAGTTTTGCAAGTATTCAAATGTCTGTACATATGCAGGATTCATCATCAGTTTCTCATCAAGACACAAATTCTTCTATTACTGCCAGGTTCCCTGTGGCTCTCTCTGGACTTATCCTACCTACTTCTTCTCCTCACCCAGCCTTAACTGTAGATGCCACCTCTGCGGTCTTTGTCTCTATAAACTTATTGTTCTAAAACATTTTAATGTGGTTATTTCTATGATTGTCTTACCAGCATATATGTATGCATACCATATGCGTGCCGGGGACCTGCAGTGGCCAGAAAAGGGCATAGAATCCCATTCCACTGGAGTTAGCGGTGCCCGTGAACCTCCAAGTGGGTGCTGAAAGCTGAAACTGGGTCCTCTCTGCAGGAGCAGCCAGCGCTCCTAACTGCATTGCATCTCTCTAGACCCTGCTTCAAAACATTCTAAGTTTATAATTTTTATTTTGATGAGATCTTAGAATATGTAACCTTTTGGGATTGCTTTTTATTTTGTAAGAAACAATTCTGTTTCTTTAAAAAAAATCTTTCTTCTTTGCATGTTCCAGGGCACACATGTGGAGGCCAGAGGAGAGCCTGCTGGAGTTGGTTCTTCCTTCTACCATGTGAGTCCTGGGGATTGAACTCCATGTCGTCAGGTTTGGCAGCAAGCGCCAAGGAGCCTCTCTCCCATCCTAGCTTTGCTTTGTTTTTATTTTTATTTTTTCCCTTTTCTTTCTTTGGAGATTTATCCAGGTTGTTGCTTGATCAATAGCTTGGGCCTTTTGTCCTTTTTAATGGTGAGTAATATCTCATGGTAAGGATGTTCTGCATCTCATCTATTTCCCCCACTGAGCTGTTTTTGACCACTATGAATGAAGTTATTGATGTTTGTGCACAGGTTTTGTGTGAACACACATTTGCATTCCTCTTGCACAAAACATCCGTGAGAACAATGACTGGGTCATACGACAGTGCTGTTTACTTCAGCAAACCCTGCCCATGTCCTGGGTACTCACACAACAGTGTGTCTCTAGTTCCATGTCTCTCCATCCTCTCCTGTCCATCTCCCTGGTACTCACACAACAGTGTGTCTCTAGTTCCATGTCTCTCCATCCTCTCCTGTCCATCTCCCTGGTACTCACACAGCAGTGTGTCTCTGGTCCCGTGTCTCTCCATCTTCTCCTGACCATGTCCCTGGTACTCACACAGCAGTGTGTCTCTGGCTTCGTGTCTCTCAATCCCTCTCCTTTGACCACTGGTTTCAGTTTTAGCCATCTATTCTGACAGGACTATACCAATATTCTCTCGGGGAGTTTTGTTTTGCATTTTTATAGCAGATGACTTTGACTGTCTTTTCATATGTTTATCTGCCATCTGGATATCTTCTTGGATCAAAGGGTGGGTCATGCCTTTTTCTCTATTTTCTAGTTGTTTTTTTGCCGTCAAGTTTTGAGAAGTCAGATATGTGCTTTGCAAATATCTTCTCTCAGTACATAGCTATCTTTTCATCCTTCTAGCTAAACCGTGGCGTGGTCTCCTAATTCATTAAATTTTTTTCTTATGGGTTGTGCTTTTGATGTCAATCAAAAGCTCTTCTCTCAGTTTTAGATTCCAAAGATTTATTTCTTTTCTAAACATTTTCTAGTTTTCTGTTTCTGAACTAACTCCACAGAATGGGAGCAGCAATAGTAGCCATGTTTGCTTCTTTCTTGTCTGGGGAGGAAGGCTCAGTCACCATGCAGTATGGTACTAGCTGCAGAAATGTCTGTCACTTTCTAGTATGGTCCTAGCTGCTTGAGTGTTGGTCACCACCAAGTATTGTGCTAGCTGCACGAGTGTCCGTCACCCTCAAGGGTGGTGCTAGTTTTGGAAGTGTTTGCTTTTATCAGGTTGATAAAGTTCTTCTTGCTTTCTAGTGTAATAATTTTTTTTAATGAAAAAACGGGGTGTTGAATTCTAACAGATCAGTTGTCATCACGTGCTTTTCTTCTTTAGTGGTTTGTTTTATTCTTTGATTTTTCATTAAGGAGTTGGGTTTGCATTTGCTGATCTCAAATTGCTAAACTTTCATTGAGTGTGGTCTGTCTAGATTCACGATGACTTCTGTCTGTAGGTTCCTGTGTAGCTGTTTTGCTGGTTTTGCACAGTGGAGTAACCCTATCCTCATACAACAAACGCTCCTTTCTATCTTCTGAAGAAGACCTTGGAGACTTGGTTTTAATTCTCCAGGGAAACTGTCTATGGGTTTTTTTTGGGGGGGGTTGGGGGGATGGAAGAGTGGAAAGACTTTAAATAACTTAATTTCTTTAATAGTTAGCAGGGTGTGCAGATTATCTGTATAATTGTGGTTGAATTTGCCATCGGTTGTTTTCCAGGAGCTAACACATCTCTGCTGAATTGTTGAGTGTATGGTGACAATTCCTTGTACTATTCCTTAATTATCATGTTTGTGGCTGCAGGGTCCGAACTGAACTCTGCTTCACCCTCAAGGTGGGTGATTTGTGTGTCTGGTTGTTGCCGTTAGAACTTTATTGCTTTGAGAAACAGATTTTGGTTCTTGCTTCCCTCTCTTGTTTCCTGTTTTTGGTGAATTTCTTTCCTCCTGCTGCTTCCGGGCTACTTGATTTGTTGTCTGTTCTTTGAGGTGGGGATTTAGCCTGTGGACCTTGGGTTCGCTAATGTGACCTTGTTTCCTTTTCAACACTGGTGAGCTGCAGCCCCCAGTTAGTGTGTTCTACTTCACTCGTTGCCGAGTTCCATGAAATCCTAATTTTTATTTCCCTTTCATTCACGGATGATTAGAAATACACTGTTTGGAGATTTGCCTATTGTGTGGTGTCTTTAGGAGTTCAGTTTTGCCAGTAGATATATGTGAGTGGTTTCATTTTTTTTAAATTCAGTGAAACTTGTCCTGTGATGCTCTGCTTTGGTGTGTGCATGTCACCTAAAGAGAAAGGGTTTCTGCTCCTGTTGGTGGACATCTACACGTCACTGGGGCCTGTTTGTTTGTGGATGGCATTTTTGGTTTTCCCATAGCTCAGTTGATTTTCTGTTTAATAATTTTATCAGTCATCAGAGGGTACTAAAGTCTTGCCTGTGATGGTAGCAGTTGGTTAGAAGTCTTATTTTTTTCAATGGAATATTAACTAAGAGTTTGTTACCTTTCCATATATCTTAGTCCCTTTGTAGACTATGGATAATGATATGTGACACATAGAGATAGAAATATTATAGCCAATTCTCACAATTTTCTGATATTTAAAGGCTTTCCACCCTCGCCATTCTCCTTCCCGCCATCATCCCCAAGGGCTGAATCCTATGGTTACTTGGCCTAAGATAGCATTCCTAAAGCCTGCCTGCTCATAAGGACTCTTGGACACTCACTAAATTTCAGATTACTTGGCTTTATCTAAGGGTTAAAGAAAGAAAAAAAAAAGAGATCAGTGTGGCTGTGCTTTTAACAAAAGTCCCATGTAATTCCAATGACCAGCCATTGCCTTTGAACACATACAATTTCTTATCTCCCCATCCATGGCTCCTGCTCCCACACATGCTGTCTACTACTTTCCTAAAGCACCTGTTATTGACGTGTCTCTGATGGCTTGGTTTTTCTAACTGAAAGGAACTTTTGTCTTAACTGGTATATTTATTAATTATCAAATAATGTATTTCTCCAGTATGAACACTACAAAAAAAGTTTGCTAGTCTCTACACCAGATACGATAGTGAGTATTGTCACAGCAAAAGGAAGAAAATCTCTTTATAGTGCAGTACAGAAGCCCAGTGGAAATCAGCATGGCGACACCTGAGCTGTGTTTCAGCGGACACTGCACTGCTCTGTATTCTGTATGAAGGATCGATGTTGCAGCATTTAAGAATGCGATGGAAAGACTCATTCTGCTCTCTCTAGTATGAAAAAGCTAACTAATTGCAAATAGCAGGAAGTAAATTCACTCCTAAGGTTCTGTAATGTCTACTAATGTTGCTTTGTAATTGCGGAGGAGTAACTTGGAGAGTCATAAAACACCAGAGGTGCACTGTTCCCTCGGCTTTAGTCGCAGCAGCAATTTTAGAAACTATGGTATTTAATGTTTTCATTTTATACGCAATAAAAACGGTGAGTACTAGAGTAATTAGATAGCATTACACAGTTTGGTTTTTAGATCTATAGCATCATTGAATCTCACTGCCTCCGAGGCAGGTTATCATTAGAGTCTACAGATAAGGGAATAACAGCAGGGAGGTCAGTAGTTTGTATACACAGCTAATGAGTGGGAGAGTTGAACAGGAGAATCTCCTAGACTGAGGAAGGAGACACAAGTACTCTGAAGTAAGTAACTTTCCCTCTACACAGGAAGGCAGAGCTCTGTTGATTCCAACCAACACGTAAAACCACACATACACATATCATATAAAAGCATACACACGTGTATCATATGAAAACATACACACATGTATATAGCATATAAAGACATACACACATATCATATAAAACACACATATACACATGCACATATATATACATATATATCCAGAAGAAACATATTATTTATATTTATTATTTATAATATATAAATAATAAGTTTCTTCTAGATCCCTTCCTTCCAGTCAACGGAATCTTATAAATGTTTCTACTCATAGTTCCAGACCAACATTCCAATGTGTTCCTGAATGTCATGTTTATGTGTCATGTTCCTTCAGCAACACATAGGCAGATAAATTCCTTGGTACCACCTTTTGTTAAGGGATGCATAATAGCATAATGGATGACCAAAAGCAATATCACGCCTGTCAGTTATGTCTTTCACAGTCGTATGTTTTGGGGTCAACTGAGTCTCCTCTCAAATTCATATCAAAGTCCTAACCCTTAAGGGTTCAGGATGGGGCTTTATTTAGAGATAGTTCTTTTGAAGAAGTAATTAGTTAAAATGAGGCTCCAACCCAATATACCTGGTCCCTTTATAAGATGTGGGAATTAGAACACAACACAGACCAAGGGCGAGCCATGGGAGTGAGAAGGTAATTGTTGGCAAGCCAAAGAGAGGCCGCAGATGAAACCAGGCCCACACAAATGGCACCTTATCCTGAATTTACAGCCTCCAGAAGATGAGTTTCTGTTGCTAAAGCTGCCCTTTCTGTGGAATTCTGTTATGACAGCCCCAGCGATATTGATACAACATAGTTGTCAGGTTCCATGTAGTCCTGGGATATTAATATTTGAGTAAATATTGTCTTTACATAGACAATTAGCAAAAAGATATATAATTTGGGGCATTGCCACTCTCTCTCCAGGCACAATATGGAGGTACATGGAGATACACTCAAGTGTGACGTCTTAGCTAAAAAGCCCAGAAACATTCCTTCATTTTTGCTCGGTCTTCAGTCATCAGCTTTCTTATGACTGAGGCAAATATATTGAGCAAAGTAATGTTGAACTTTCTCCTGGCTTTCATTGAACTGGTTGAGACTGAAAGTTAGCAGAACGTCCTGGTTAATAGGGCAGAGTTACCGCCTTAACCGTGAGCCTGTGACTTGCTTAGTGAGGTCATATATTAAGCTGAAAGGGGCCACTTTCAGGGAAGTTTCCATTTTAGATATTTGATGAGTAAAATAAAAAAGAGAAAAGACAAATACGTTCTCAGGGAAAGGGGCGATGGAGACAAGTGGTCTAGAGGTTACAAGGGTCTTCCAAGGAAGATACCATGTTGTTGGGGGTCTATCAGTGAGAAGCCATAGCATGAGAGAGATGCTTTGACCATTATCTTTCTGTTCAAAACGATCACATTTAATATTCTACTAATAATTCTGTTTGCTGTTTTATTTGGGAACAGCCATCCCAAGCCCTCATGCTTCTTTCTTCAAACTTAAGAGAACATGGAAGCCTTTTGCACAAGGCTTCCCTAATTACACCCTTATGGGGCAGTAGACAAGCAAAGACAGCATCTTCCTTCAGGAGAAGGAAGGGATTTTGATATCATAAATGATTTTGTCTTGTCCTAGATAACATCACCAAGCAGCCCTAGAGAACTCCACCATAGAAGCCATCATGAGGCAAAAGACAATTGTTAATTCTGACAGATGTAAACGATTTCAATGTCTTTAGATCCTATGGCACCAAGAGAGGCAAAGAAACAACCCCAATGAAAAGAGAAAAACACAATCCTATAATTCTTTTTTAAATGTTTTATTTTTGAAATAGAAGAGTAAGTATACTCTTGTGGACAGGACTGGGTTCGTGAGTGGAGGGACAACTCATGGGCCCCAAATCACAATTCTGACACATTCAGAATTTCTAGTTTTCTCAGAGTTGGTAGGTTTTGGTACCTTTCAGTCCTTATAGTGTTAAAATATATGATAAAAAGAACAAACCTAATCAAAAACTAAAATACAAATCTCTGAAGTGTTCCAGAAGTTCTCATTTTATCAGATGATATATTTAATGAAAATACATATAACTTGGTAAATACTTATGGCCATACATTGACAAATGGAGGACCAAGGAGGTTGTGTGTATTTTAGGCACATGATTATAGATATCAAAGTTCATGAACATGTACCGAAGAGAATATTACTCATGAATCAAAAGTAAGATGATTTTTTTTGTTTTATTTTGTTTGTATCAGTGAGCTCTGTATGGAACAAATGCTACAGGAACAATGCTGTGAGCATAAAACTTTCTTTGTGTAACAGTTATGACAAATGCTTGATTGTTCAGAAGAAGCCATCTGCGTGGATCTGTAACCTTATAGACGCTCTGTTCCTATTTCCCACAAAGAAATGTCTGCACTGCTGTGTCAGTGTCCTCTAACACATTGTTTCCGGCAGATGTGTTTCCCCAGGGGAAGAAAAAAAAGCCCTGAATCCTTACACCCATACACTTACCTGTAATGGAGCCCTGTGAGCTGTGCGGTGGGAAGCGAGAGCAACAGTGCTAGACAGAATATACCTAGGGCTGGTTTTCTTGCCCAGACTCAGAAGGTCCTTGACGCTGTGGCTTAACATATGGGAAATGATGTGAAATATGGAGAGGACTATCGAATAGATGGTAAGGTTCGAGGGATTTGTAGAAGGATACGGACCTTTCTAGTGCAGGTTACCAGGTCTCCGTTCAAAGGCAGCTGTGTTCTACAGCGCTGGATACAGTGGGTGTCCCGCTGGAAAGACAGCCATGTGCTGGGTTTCCTTGTCGACACCTGGGGAGCCGGAAACCCAGCTAAGAGAATCACCCGCTTCAGCTGGTGTTCATGGAAATTCAGATCCTTGCGACCCCTGCTTTTCATCTTTGCAGACCACTTCCCAGAGTGCTTCAGGTCCAAACGCAGGCTGGGGGGAAAAAAAAGCACGTCCCCGTGGCTTAGTGAGTGTCCTAATCCTGCCAAACCAGAGGAAGCCCCCCTTCAGGACTCCAGCTGACTGAGAATTGAGCTGATGAACAAAGGATTTGACTTCCGATTTGACTCAATGTTTGAAATAATCACATAGCAAAGAGGCTTCCACTCTAGAGAGTCAAGCTGAGTGATTCCTGGTGCTTACCTTAGGGGAGCCATGGTACAGTCCTTGGAGTGGACTCCTAAGCAGGGTAATTTGCATAAAATTGATCTTGTTTGTAGAACCTCCCAGCCCTTGGCACATTATTCAGGACCTCGGGACCTAGGGCTCAGCTTTGGGGAAATAAAGAGCAGTTTTTAAGACAGAAAAAGGCAGGAGAAATGGCTCAGTAGTTAAGAGCATGTACCGCTTTCCCAGAGGACCCTAGTTTAGCTCTCAGCATCTCCATTGGGGGTTTCAGATCTTCCTGCAACTCCAGCTCCAGAAGCATCTGACTGCTCCTGTCTCCATTAATGAAATTATAATTATTTTATTAATTAAAATAGTTAATAAAATATAAATAAATAATAAAATAAAAAATGTAAAAGCAAAGCATAAAAGCGTTCCCATTCTGGATAGTCAGGTTAGGACCATGCCATTCATGCTCGGAGGCAGGGAGCAGCTTCGTGATCTGCCTCAGTTAGAGAAAGTGATGAGCAAGGGTCAGCCTTTCCATGACCGCCACTGAGAATCAACATTCACCCAGGATGGAAGATGGACTGGGGCTGGGGCGGGGCAGCTGTAACTGTGGAAAAAGAGGTGTCAGGAGCTCTGCACTTCTCTGTCGTCCTGGATGGCAGAATCATCCTGGTTGGCCCCATAGCTTTTAAAAAACTGGTTTCCCTATGTAGTAAAAGGGTGCATTGCATTAGGGGGGCTTCAGGGCCTCTGATGTGTTTTCCGAGGCGCTGTTTTTAAGCTGAGGATTCATCAGAAGAGCAGAGTTAGCAACATAGACGTTACCATGATTTCTTTCCTTAGAGAAACTAACTGCAGAAGCTGCCCGTGAATGGACAAAACTAGTTCTGTAGAAAACGGGGGAATTGTTTATAGGCATGAAGAAGCAAAGCCCACAGTGGTATTTAAATGGAGACTGCTTTGTAAAAATGCATCTGTGCCAAAACTGCACAGAAAATAGTGAAAGTCTTTAGGGGAGTGGGAGGAATATGGGCGTGGCTTTCTCTGTCTACATGGTTGAAACATTTTATTTACTGCGTCCATTATTTTTTTCAACAACTAAAAACAGACTTTCAAACCACTTTTATCTCTAAATTTAGTTTATGGAAACAGTCATGCTGCTTCAGAAAGAGTTTATTAGGTTGCACTTACTACATTACCTAGAAAATAAGGTATTTGTACGCCTATAGATCCATTTCCTTCCCAGGACACACAAAACAAAAAACATTGATGGCTAGACATGTATTTTCCTATAAATAAGAGAAGCAGAGACAGTAAATACAGAAGTGGCACATTGCATTACCATCGTATCAGAAGCCCAAGGTGAGGATTCAAGTGGTATTTATTAATCCCTGGGAGCTACAGGCCTGTGGATTTTCATGTCTTCAGTGTTACCGGAGTTTAGATAATTCCAGACTTTGATTCTTTATCTGAGAACTTCATTTTTGCAAAGCTTGTTAGTAAAACCAGGAGTAGAATGTAGAAGGTACCAGAAGTCCGGTGGGAAGCAAAGATAAATGAGTGAAGCGTGTGGAGTTTGTGCCTGCCTGACCTCAGCAGGAGGCAGGAAGTGTTCAGAGGAGTCCCAGAGTGTCAAGATACTCATCACTTCCACAGGCCCAGCAATTTCTTTGTAGTTGCTTTCTAAAAATGTCTTTCTGGGTCAGGAATTCATTTCTCTGGTTTTAAGACAGAAGTTTGGGAGAAAATGAAGTGCAAGTATGGGTGATGATATCTGTGTTTATTATATGCGTTTCCGTGTTAAAGGAATACATTTCTGTCTCTTTTAAAAGACATGGGCAGTATGGCCAAATGTGGTGGTAACTGTATGGTGATTGCACTCCTATAATCCGAACGCTCAGGTGGCTGAAGCAGTGTCCTGCATTCAAGGTTGGGCTGGGCCTACACAAAGAGACCTTGCCCCACCACACCCCCTCAGGCATATATTTTTCTTGGTAGAAACCAAATCATGGGTGTGTGTGTGTGGGTTGGCATTGAAGTAAAGAGGAGAGTTGTTAAATTTGAAAAACATGTATCCCTCTTGCTGTTGGGATAATCTTTTTGTGCACTGTGAAGATGTGTCCCTGTTTTACCTTGCCTGTCTATGCACCTTCTGATTGGTTGAATAAAGAGCTGATTGGCCAATAGCTAGGCAAGAAAATATAGGAACTCTGGGAAGGAGAGAGGCGGGATTTGCCAGACAGATGCGGAGGAAGTAGGATGCATGGAACTGAGCAGGGGTAACAAGCCACATGGCAGAACGTAGATTCATATAAACAGATTAATTTAAATTACACTAAGGCTAAGCTTTCATACTTAATAAGAAGTCTCCATGTCATTTCTCGAGAGCTGACAATCCAAAGGCAGTCCGGCTACATCTCTCTGCCTATTCCAAAGTTTTCAGGGACTGTCTGGGTTTTGAAGGCTGCTAATAGAATGGAGGGGCAGATGTGTGCATCTCCTTTGCTCTGCCTTATCTCATGAGCGAGACCATCTAAGACAGAGATTGTTTTCCCCAGGAAACAGGGCCCAAATCAAGGTCATAGAGCTGGCAACCGGGCTTCCATCGCTCTGCGTCAGAAATCAAGCAACTTTACTTTCAGAAAAGGATTTTGTTTCAAGCCGTCACTCAGCTGATGATGGAAGAAAGTTGTGACAAACGGTAAATTAAAAGGAAAGTGGGAGAGAAAGAGCCCTGCTGGAGAAGGCTCTGCCATCAGTAGTGACCTTCGCCTCAGCCCCTCAGTCATGCCTGTTAACAGAGTAAGCCACAGCTTTGCACACCGAGTTCTAGTGTGTTAATTCTGGTATGGCACGCAGGAATCCCAGGAGGAGACGGAGGGCAGAACCTCTCTGGTGAAGGTGCTCCCACTTTTCATGCCTTCCACCTTGGCTCATGCCTTCTCTCACCCTGCACATCAGAGTCTCCCAAAGCAGCAGACTTCTCATTTGCAGCCCCATCACCCTTCTAATTACTTCTTCGCCATCTGTCTCCCTGTTAGACTGGAGATTCCGGGGGTGCAGGACCCATCTCTCTCCTCCACACCCGAACAGCTGGCATGCAGGGCCGGCGAGCAAAGTTGCCAACAAGAAGCCCCGGGCCTGGAGCCACCTTCTCTCTCCTCCGTGGACACACCAGTGTCATAGTAAAGCTCTCCTCTTCCGTCTCAGATCCGGTGCCTTGACTCCTCCTCCGGGGCTTTTGGAACAGGCATAACAGCAGGTATCTAGTGTGTATTTAGTGGGCCGAAAAGCGGGGTAGGAGCAGAGCCACCATATATGTAGAGGCAGAGAACGGGGCCTCATTTTCCTGGCTTCACAGTGTGGTTCCCCAGAAAGAGAGGGCTCATCCGAGGGGCAGCATGGCAGAGCTCGGATGAAATCCTCAGCAGAGCTTGCTGCAGCTTCTCTAGTGTTTTCCTGTTACTTCTCTAGAACCTTTAAAGGGCAGAGAAAAAAGTTTCTTCTCATCGTGGAGAACATTTCATCTTCTTAGACGTCTGAAAAAGAAACAATTCCAGGCTCTTGGGCAGTGACACAAGTCAACAGAATTTGGACACCCCGCGCCGGACATGTCCTAGGTCCTCAGGATTTTCCCCTCTCTGTCACCAACCGTTTGTAGGTTCACGCAGCATGCCTAACTCATTCCTGGCCATGGATTTAAAGTTCAGTTCATTAGGTGGAACTTCAAGGCAAACGCATCTGTGTTTCTCTCGCAGCGCCTATGGGGAGGAGGCCACCGCAACTGGATGGTTTGAATAAAATAAATGGAAAACACAGACAGAATTTTTTGCTCTGTGAAACAAAATCATTTCTCTTAAAGTCAGACCAAATGCTAAGTGCTGTTTTGAAATTAAAGTTCAGGGTTACCGTCGTACAGAGAAGTCTGAGCAAACCTTCCTGGGTTAGCGGCAGGGAAAGTTCCCGGGAACCCTTCAGAGTCCCACTTGTTTCTTCCACTCTCTTATCCGAACATCATTCTCGGGGATCCAGAATGCACCTCACTTATACTAATAAAAACCAAACAAACAGAGAAAGGACTATATAGTGGGCAGACAGGAATCCCATTAAAAAAAGAAGAAGAAGAATTGACAATTACTTAGAAGTCAGGAAGCCAATTTTCAAATCAATACCTTGCTCAAGAAGGATAGCGTGATGTGGTGTCAGAATCGGAAGCATTATCCAAGCTGCATTTACTTTGTGTTGGTCCTTAAGTAGTCCTGGTCAATGCAGCAACATCTGAGCAAGAACAGACAGCAAAGAATTACGATAGGACCTAAATCTTCACACTCCGGTGGCCAAACCTTACAATAAAGCACAGAGCAAGGGAACCAGGCACTAGCTGTTTTTGCACTCACATTTGCTTGGTCTGCATCTAACTCCTAAGAGCGTCTCTACCCCAGCCTCGCCCTCACCCCTAGGATAAACATCATAACTATAAACAGGAGCAACCACAGAATCAGTCCCTGGTGTCCTCTCAGACTCTTGGTGGCATTGCAAAACTCAGTCTGAATGTTATTAAGGGGGAACTAGAAAACAAAAAGAGATTTCAAGTAAATTGCATGAAACGAATTTGTCGTCATACCAGCTTTATTTAGTGTGTGAGGAATGCCATGTCACCCACATGCGTACAGCGCAGAACAATTGCAGCCCAATCAGCCAAAGGGACAGGAATAGATTTAATTTCAGAAGATGTAGCCCTGGTGTGTCGCACCGTTATGGTGGAGGGGCAAACCCTGCCAGGTGGACACCTTGCCCATGTAATGAAACGGGAGGGAAGAAAAGTAAATTTGTTTTTGCCATGTTCAGCTCCAAACCTTTCCCCATTTGTTTTAAATTACTAAGAAAAGTAAACATTTTTGGCAAATCTTCCAGAGAGATTTATAGGTGGCCCTAAATGCAATCTACTTGGTGACGGACTTGATTTTAATTCCTTTGGTTCTTCCTTGCAGAAAGGGCCACACTGTTACCACTTGCCTGGTCAAAGGTTACACTTCCTGCCCTCCATCAACCTGGCTGGACATTTGAGTGTTTTTAGATGCTGGTCAGGTCACCAGCCAAGGGGATCACTCAAGCTAAGTATCTGATCAAGGGGCTGCTGTAATGAATGTTGTTACCAGGTATGCAATTAGCTGGCTCTAGCCTTCCCTGGCTTTAATGAAATGCATGCTAGCTGCACTCCCACAGGAGGCCAAAGCCAGCGGAGGCAGGTGGAGCCAGAGGAGTGAACAGCCACCCTGCCTTTACAATGTTTTATTTAGGAGCTGGGAATAGGGTTCAATGATAGAAACACTTGCCTCGTATGTGCGAGACTCTTGGATTAATCCCCAATATCGATCTCTTTTTTTTTTAAATTACCCATCCACACTTTCTTTCTTTGCTTAGTTTGTTTCCCCCTCCCCCTCTACTCCCTTTCCCTTCCTTCCTCTCTCTTCCTCTCCTTTCCTCTGTTATGAGAAGGTTTTGTGTTCCCATCTCCGAGAGTTTGTATCCTGCTGGGATGGTAGATCTCCTCAAAGGTCTTCATGTGTAAGGCTTTGGTCTCTCGGGTCAGCATTAATGTCTATGCCAGTGTAATGCATGTTTCTTCCTTCCTGTCTCTTCTTTATATTTTTTTTTATGTTTGAGTTTTGTCTAGATGTAGGTCTGCACACCAGAAGATGGCATCAGAGATAGCTGTGAGCCACCATCTGAGGGCAGGGAGTTGAACTCAGGACCTCCTCATGAGCAGCCAGTGCTCTTAACCTCTGAGCCATCTCTCCAGTCCTTCCTCCCCCTCCCCCGCCCATGTCTCTTCTATAGAAATCCTATACTGAGTGCTTGCAAAGAGCCAAGAACCACCCCTTGCTTAGGACCTGTGGATATTTCCTTTTCATCGTCAAGGAAACCGAACCACTGACAAGTCATTTGTCTATGAAAAGTGGCAGAGCCCGCCCCATTTGAACCCAGATAGCTTGCACTCTGTGTACTTGGATCAGAGCAAACCCATACTGCTCTTCAAAGCTATCCTGGGGCCTTAGACTCCTCTGACTGCTGTCTCTCTCAGGGGTGAACATGTGGGGTTTTGTCACCACAGCTCAATCTGGCACCAATGTGGTACCTCACACGGGTGTTCATTCATTCGTCAGCCTACCCGATCCATTCTCAAATCGCTCAACTGCCAAGGTTAGTTCAGGGATGTCCCCTGCTCAGCCCCGTCCCACCAGAATTAATGTAAACACTTCTTGGTTTTGAAGCAAAGAGAAAAAGCAATTTTGTGGTTATATTTGAACTTGGAATTACCGCACACTCTGGGCAATGTGGAGTCCGTGAAGGGCATCAACACATAAAGAAAAAGAAACCTTAGTCAGGGGCCAAAGAGGACCCAAGCATGGGCATCAAGTAGCAGTACTTGACTAAAAGAAATTGGAATCTGTGTTCAGCTGCTGGGAATGATAAGGAATCAATTAGGATGGGTCAAAGACAGCTCTTCACATCTCCTGAGTGATGAGCGTGGATCCTAACCACTGGTCAGTAGATGTGGCAGCTATACATCTTTTGATAGGGGAAACTGAGGCATACTTTTATCCTGCTGGGCAAGAGAAAGACACAGTTGGGCCTGTGGAACAGGGAGGGATGGGAGCGGGCTGCAGCCAGATTCCCACTGTCTATGAGGAACAGGATGGGAAACTGGCCTTGTATTATAAGGCTGATAAAGTGGAAAGGATGAATCCCAGAACATGGGGACAACCTTTCTGGCTCAGTTTCCCCAGGAGAGTGCTCAACATTCAGACTAGTCAGATTGAATATTATTCATCTTCCTTAGGGCCCAGCACTCTGGGGATGTCGGGATGAATTGAATGAATGAATGAACAAATGAATGAACCAACAAACGGGGCTGACTACACCCAGGATGTCTCAGAAGCAGGGCAAGATAATAGCTATTGATCAATGGCTGGAAGCTACAGAGATCAAGACGATTCAGAGTGGAGAAAAACCATTTTTCTTGACAAAAGTGAAGAAGTCATTAACTCAATGGGAGTTGTGGTTTCTATTGTGGTGGGGTTGGTGGAAATGAAGCGGGGGTAGACGGGTCTCTTTGATCCAATTAGATGGCAGGCTTGTGCTGGGTCTTCGGCTTTCTCAACAATCAATATTCATATTCTTAATGTTCCCTGGCTTCACCTCTCAGAGACAAGTCACACGGGGCCCCCCGACCCCAGGTGCCCTGTCCTCATCTGCTTGGCGTTCCTCACAGCGCCCCCTGCAATGTCTGCATCTGTCTGCAGGCTTGCCTTCTCTATCAGTGGTGCATGTCTATTGTCTGAACATTTCTTAATGCACCTGGACAGATCAACTAAGCCCAAGTCACCCGTGCTTTCTGACAGACTTCCTGATCTCTCACTAAAGGTTGACTATTCCTGTGTCTATCCTAAACCTAGAGAAACCACCTTTAATCCTCCCCCCTCCCCCCATTCTTTCCAGTGCAGGAAATTGCTCTGGTGTTTCGCGTCTGTCCCCAGCAACCAGAACAACCTCTGGCCTCTGTTCCTTCTCCAGGCTGATGGCTTCAGGTGCCAGGACTCTGCGTTGCTCCAGTGATCTCAGGAAATGGAATTCCTTTCTCAGGCTGGAGCCTCCAAATTTGCATCTTTCTTCCTGCATTCCTTTACAAGGACTCTAAGTTAATTCCCTAAGGTTTCCTGTGCATTTAACTCGACCTCTTACTGGTACTATTGCTCCCATTTCAATACCCAAGGCAAATTCCCTAAGCTCATTCCAGCAGAGAGCCTTTTTTCTTGTATAACAAGAGAGGTGCAAGATAGTTTCTTTAAGTGGGTCTTAACACACACACACACACACACACACACACACACTCACACACACACAGACACATACACACAACACCCTCTCTGTGCTTGATAGGCAATTTCTCCCTGTATTTTTCTATTATAAATCTGTCAGATACTTTCTGAGTTTTCTAAAGTCAACCTTTGCTTTCTATTTCCCTAGTTTGCCTTGGGGAGAGAACTCTGCTCACATTTAGAGGGGAGGATGCTTCACTAGGGAGGGGAATAGTGTGATAAAACACCAGGTTTTCCACTTCCTTCCTTCCTGGAGGAATAGAACCACTTGGCACAAGGACATCTTGAGATGCTGCCAAGAAACAGCTCTCCGATAAATCAGCTCATTAGGTCCTTAATTCCTGTGGTATTTATCTGTCTGGCTTTATTGTAAACTTGTTGAAAGTGGAAACTGGTTTTTCCTTCATTTCTCTCTCACACTCTAGGCTAACTTTGGGATTAGGTTCACCATGTGCAGGGAGCCCCACCCCCACCCCATATGTGGAGATCCTGTGTGATTGGCTCTATATTTGTTTGCTGAAATTGATATCTCAAAATTAAGGCATGTTAAGAGTGAGTTTATGGCCATCTGTAAAATATGCTTGTATGCTTCCTATAATTATGTAGGATCATTTTGGTCACAAATACCAGAAAATCTGATATAATGTAATATAAATAATGAGTAGGTACCTCCTAAATACGTACACCCTAGCTCTCAATGTAGATTTTAATGTAGACTTTAAGGTTAGATACGTAGTCTCCTGTAGTGGTAGTTGTTGGGACAAACACACAAATCACAAGCTTCCTGGCTTAAAACTCCACAGACTCAATATCTTATGGTTTTGTAGGTTAGAAGCCTGATTCCTTAAGGCAGTACTCCTTCTGGGGAATTTTGTTGTATATAATTCCCCTTGTGTTTTGGTACATTAAAAACCAAACCAAACCATCGGGACAAACAGTTTTATTGAGGTAGCTCACACATCAGAGTTCACTGGAATCACACAATCCCATGTTTTTAGTGTGTTCTTAAGAGTAGTGCACACATCCCCAACTTGAGAACATTTGCATCATCGAGGAAAGTCAAGGTCTTCGTCATTCTCCATTTTCTCACTTGACCTCTACCCTGACCCTTCCTAGCCACGGGCAGTTACCTTCTTCCTTATCTCTGGGTTTGCTCAGATCTTTCTCCTTCCCATATGGTAGTGATTCTGCATCATTTGATTAAGTCTCCCACCCACGCTTCTTAGCCTCCCAGCCTTCTGATACCCATCATTTTACTCTCATACTGTAGGACCAGCTATTCTAGATTACGGATGAATGAGTTCATGCAGTTTCTCACCTAGTATCTGTCCTTTAATGCAGTGGTTCTCAACCAGTGGGTTGCTACCCCCAGGGGGTCAAAAGACCCTTTCACAGGGGTCACCTAAGAGCATAGGAAAACATAGATATTTACATTATGATTCATTACAATAATTAAATTACAGGTATGAAGTAATGATTTTATGGCTGGGGGTCACCACACGTGAGGAACTGTATTAAAGAGTCTCAGAATTAGGGAGGTTGAGAGCCACTGCCTTACTGAAAACTTCTCTAGGTTCAGTTGCACTGTCACAAGTGACAGACTTTTGTGCTTTTCTCATGGCTGAATAGTATTCCACTCTGTTTGTGTGTGTGTGTGTGTGTGTGTGTGTGTGTGTGTGACACGCATGCACACATATATATGCGCCACTTTTTCTTTGCTCGATTGTTCGTTGGCAGACACTAAACTGATTCCATGTCTTACTGGTGTGTGAGTGCTGGGAGCTGGATGTCTCTGACCTACGATTTTGTTTCCTTTGGATGTATGAGGAATGGAATTGCTGGACCATTTAGGAAATTGCTTTTTTGTTTTATCATTTTTTCTTTATGATATTTATTTGCGTGTCTGTGTTGCGGGGGGTGGGGGTGTAATGCACGCCACGATCCATGTGTGGAGATCAGAGAACTCACAGCTCCAGGGATTGAACTCAGGTCTTGAGGCTTCCGTAGTTGAGCCATCTTACTGACCCTTTTCTGGTTTTTAATAGACTATCATTTTTGTGTTTTAGAGCGATCTTAGCGTCACAGCGAAACTGAGCAAAAGCCACAGAGGTTCTTATTTGCCCCAAGCATGGCTCTCACTTTATCTAGTTTTTCGAAAGTGCTCCAACTCTTTGATTCATGGCCTCCTCTTTCAAATTCTCCTCACCCCTCTCTCTCTCTCTCTCTCTCTCTCTCTCTCTCTCTGTCTCTCTCTTTCTCTCTTTGTGGTGGCGAGGGTGAGGGCAGTGCCTAGCCTGCCATATCCTCCCCTTCCCCTCAGAAAGGGTATCATTACAAATTTACCAAATACACCAGGAAGTCGTGTGGCCCCAGGGGCAAGTTCATGGCTGAGCATAGCAGCGTGGACCCAAGTCCTTCTGCTGTGCTGCTGTCATTCCAGACTCATGGGCGGCTCACCCTTGTGAAACTTACATTCGCATGGGAGCCTTACAGCCAACGACAAATGACACATCAGTGGACGACATGATGTATTAAAGGTGACAGGCATGGAAGAGGAAAGGCAGAGCAAGTGGAAGGGGGTTGGAAGCGAGTGTTAAGTTCTGGATGCGACAGGAAGGAGTAGGACGCAGGGATGACTGCTGGGCACTGGAAGAAGTTATTTCTACCATAGACAGAGAGCTAGAGGGGCAGGGGCATGGGGGGGTCTCTGAGGAGTGTCAGAGCCTGTGTGGCAGAGGACAGAGCCTCCTATACTTTTGGAGGGTTGGAGAGGGGTCACAGCAGGAGTCAGCAACCAGGCTTTCTGATCCCCAGGGAGGCAGGGAGGCAGGTGGGGTACAGGATGTGGCATCCTATGATGGAGACTCAGTTCCTAGGTAAGGCACAGTGGTACCCAGGTCTGCTGGTCCAGGGTTCACTGATGTTTCAGTGGTTAGTAGAAGAGTTCGGAGCAGAGCCTGGATCCCAACATTATATTCTTACAGTATGAATGGATGGGGTAACAGAGCCTTAAATAATGAGGTCACTGTAGGCTTTACTGAGAAGATAGGAAGCTAAGCATGCAGATGCAGAAAGCTATTTCCCTGACATCCGTGCTCAGGCTTAAAGCTTTCCCTGTCTTCCCACAGCTCCTGTTGTGAGGTCCACCTTCCTGCAGCACTTTATATAAGGCAGTATCTTCTTTCTCCCTTGGTGTCCTTCCTCCCAGGGAGTTGGCCACCTGGCCCATCTCCTGTGTCTCGGTGACCACTGCGCGTCACAGGAGGCTCCACTCCCTGGTCCTGTCCAGGCTGGCTTCTTGATTGCTTCCTCTCATCTCAGGTCTCAGCTAAAACGCCATTCCTTAGACCTGCCTTTCCGAGTGTGCTGATGGGGACTGATTTCCTTCGTCCCACTTCTTATCAGAAGTCTGCATTTTCTTGCTTCTATATTTGTTCCTTTGTGTTGTCTATCCCCTTCTTTAGAATTTAAGCTCTAGGAGAGATTCTTACACATGGAAA